>KZ069898.1:268824-282101 GCA_002091845.1 Anopheles cracens
TCTGTGTGCTGCGTGTTTCGATACAGCGCTCAATTACCATCAACGTAGGCCGTTTGTTTTTACTTCAACGTCGCGTCGCCGCGGGTCGAAAGTGTTTTGTGGATGTGTTTGCCAGTGAAGAGCCAACGAAGGCAGCAGAAAATCGCAATTTGATCGTGTGCGTGCGTGCGATACTTCCGATAGCCATATATCGGGAACCCGATCACGAGCACCCTCGATCGTGATTACGCGTGGCGGCCAGTGGAAGAAGTGCGTAGTACGAGTGCGTTTGTGTATCGCGATCCGTGAAATCCACTACCCTAAACTCCCGGCGGTCCTCGGTGTATGTGTGGTGGGCTGGTGGTGTGGCTGCCCCAGGGATCGCACATTTCTCAACCCGGCCGCCCGAGGGCTTGTAAATTGATGCATAAATTGATTAGTTCAACATCGGAATCGAACGACGCACCGGTGACACCTCGGGCCTGGATGGTTTGATGTTTCGCTGTGTGATCTTTCTCTCTCTCTGGGACAGGGGTCGGCAAACTGTTTTGCGCCAAAAGGACCATGTTGGAGGAAATTATCTCTTCTATCGAATGTCTCTTCTCAATACGAATGTCGTAAATGTGCTTGTACCTATTGTTTCAAAATACGAATGAAGGATGGATATACAATGCATATTCGCTAGTGTATAATGTTTATAATGAACGAGCCACTAAATGAAGTTCTCATTTGATAAACGTACTAGTAATCCGTAATTTGGCTTTGTTTGCTAAATATACAGTAAACAAACTTTAAAACTCACGTGCTGAAAGCGTTCCTGTTTCGCCTATGCATCGGCCGCAACGTAAACAACCACCGAAGCACCATATAATTTGGCATACAGGAACTAATTAGCAGCGGACAATCCAGAAAACGCAGAGTGTGCACTGCACGCGTCTTTAAAGTGATAACCATAGTTTTAAGCTAACATACAACAATACATACAGCCCACATACTACACGAGCTATAGGCGATTTTAATGGATGAAATAGTTAAAAGTACGAAATAGGTCAGATTATTTTGAAACAGTTCCGATACGTAGTAGGCTTACCGGATAAAATTAGCTGGCCATTGCCGACCCCTGGACTGTGTGCGATCTCTGTTCTCCACCGTGCTAAGCAGCAGCGCTCGTTCTGAACCGTTTATGTTTTTCTCCATTTTCTTCGCGTCCCAAACAGATCTATCTCACGCACCGGAAAAAAATTATCTTACATGTGAATAAGTGCATTTGTGTTTGTGTACGGTGCGGTGTGTGTTTGTGTGTGCACAGATGTTACAAAAGCAGTGTTTTTACCCCACCAAGTGGAGCTTTACAATTCGCGGCAGTCGGGTGAAGAAGCGAACTCTTTAATGAGATTACAAGAACTCCCCGTAATTAACATTTCTCGTCAGTCGTCCCGGCTGGGTTGTGGCACTGTTTGACATCTCGTAACTATTGTTCAACACTACCACCACCACCACGACCACTACTAGCAGCAGCAGCACCCGGAATCTACGCCGGCTGGACGTGTTGGTGGCGACGGGTTAATATAATCAAATCGAAATCGAAAACTCATCGGCGTTCTGCCCAGAAGCGGCGACCGTCGACGCCGGTCACGTAGTGGAATCAAACGCAAATTGAGTGTAACCTTTGGTGGAATTGGAATTCTAGAGCGGACAGCCTGCTAGCTGCTCGGGTGCTGGCTGTTCAGACGCGTCGCAGTAGCCATCGCTATCGTAGGTAGCCATTGTGCATGAGTCTCGGTGCGTCGCGACGTTGTTTTCCTGCCGTTGTTGCTGCCACATCGCGGCGGACGTGCCGAATGCGCCGGCGATCCCTGGGTCACACGGGTTGACCAGTCTCGCGAAGGTAAGCGTTCCAGCGGTCTGTCCCCAAATACGGTCGACTTAGACAGACACACAGTCAAACACGAGGCAACCTTAGGCTTGGAGTGATACGAAGCTTCTTGATCCGAAAAAAACAAGAGTAAAAAGACCTTTGCCAACCAAGGTCCATTTGATGGTCGAGTGAAAGGGATAGCGAAGTGGTTCGAAAATTAGCATTAAACACCAAAATAGGACCCGAGTTTGATGTAACTAAATAAATTTATTATCTTTTCCCCTTCAAGGCAAATTGAACTTCCTGAGCAGATTTAATTAATTTACTAATTTATACCTAAAGCGAACAATGAGGTGCAGGCTGTTAAATAGTTGAATTCCATAATTAATAATAATTCAATTCTAGCTTCAATTCAATTCAATTCTAGCTGTGAATAGAACCTTTCGGGGATTTGTTACTTAGTAACCGTAGGTACATGGGTGGTTTAAAACACTTCCTATGTATTTTCTCTCGACAAATATGTCAGTACATTTTACCAATAAATTAATGCGAAAGAGTCTATATTCTAATAGTTGTCTGATATTGTCTAATATTGTAATATTGAAATAGTTGCTTCGGTGGGATCTTTTGGGTGTGACAGGATGTTATACAATACCATGCGTAATTGCAGTTACTTTATGCGTAGAAAGTTCCTTTGAACTAAGCGCCATAGGAGGATGCAGCCTTTTTGATCCGGTTCGTTTGACGGGAAAATGGTGTGCGTCTGCCTGTGACTGTCGACACTTCACAGTTCTGTGTGACTGATTTAGTGACTGTCGACACTTCACAGTTCTGTCAAACATTGCAAATACTGGGCGAGGTATTTGTCTCCAATGCATTAGAGATGTGGTAGAGCATCTCCCCCTTCCGACGTAACATCCAAGCCGGTCTGAAATGTGACTCTCGTGGCAGACTCGTAACGATGGCAGTGCGCTTGACAAGTTTGCAGGGAAACAATTAACAGACGGCTACACTATGCCTCATGATAACGAATGATTGATTCCCCGTAATCGAGAAGTACAGAAATCGCACACGAACGACTCAACAGTCTAAATATTTTAGTAGCCTCTCACACGAGAACGTTTAAAAACGTTTGCATATTTGACTAGTCACTAAAGCGCCCGAACTGTGCTGGCTGTCAAAAGCACTGCCTCAGATCAAGCCAGATCTTAGTGAATGAGGGCTTGTAATCGGTGTGAAAATGACTCCAACATATCTTCCGTATGAAGAAAAAACAAGCCATTGCATCTGTCCGCATCTTTCCGCCACATTGAGCAATGTTTCGAGCATGCCTCATTCGGAAAAGCGTTTTGTGCAGTGCGTAGTTTTGTCTGAAGTTTTTCCAAGAAACCGAAGCCACCGTCGCACAAGGCAGGAAGGCATTCCGAATCGATTTGTTCTCTACTGTGCACAACAAATTCATGAGCATGTTGGTTATTGAAAATCGTTGCTTTCAGTTAAACTGAACCCGTCGACGCGGAGGCTGCCGAGGTCCGGGCGAAGTTGGATCAAATCAAAATTTAATATTCCTCTCTACCTTTGCGAACCATTGCAGCCAGATGAATGCAGATTCCGCTCTCGCTGTCTCTGCCGCACTGTCACCTTTGAGTGAAGGCCACCGGACGGCCCTCGCAGTTCATCCTGAGGATGATGTTTTGACGCATCGCAGGATAGCACCTTAACAATAACGCTCCAATAAAGAACCGCGGGAAGCGGCTGACGACGTCGCCCATCGGTGAAGGGCGACGAGGTGCCTGGATCGGAAATAAACTAGTGGAAATCTGTTCCGACTGGAGCGCACCAATTACCGTGAGCGTCCCAGCTGCCCCATTTCGTGCCCGCCCGTGGCAGCAACTGGAGCAAACGAGCGTCCGTTGTATCGTTCCCCGCCAGGTAGGGAAATCGCACTCGCAGCTGAGTTTGCTTTTCCGCCACCTGATCCTTTGTGCGCGTCAATCGAAGCGGCTGCAGAACGATCCATTCAACCGTCGGCTAGGCGGCACGGTAATTGAGCTAAACCGTGGCTTCATTGCATCCTTCAAGGGGTGACGTGTCATGAATGCAAGTTTTGCATTTAATTGTGACGCTATCGGGGGGATTTCCACGACATTACGACACATTCCTCTCTATATCTTTCACAATGTGACAAGTTTGCACAATTGCAGTGCCTGACAGTTGTCAAACAGGTTTTGGAACCCGAATTGAACCTAAAAATAATCAAAACAATTGTGCATCTCTCCGTTCCTTCTTCAATCTTTACAAAGGCAAAGGGCAATAATTGAAACAATCGAACGAAAAAATAGAGAAACGAGCTGAACCCACAAATGTTCGCAATTTTTTGTCATCCTATATAGCAAAAAAATGTGATAAGGGTTTTTTTTAACCTTATATATAAGCTAAAATTTCAATCCTAATTCAATTCAAATTATACCTAACTTGGTACAAACCTAACCTAGCAATCCTACAACATGACCCAAAGTGTGAGAGAAATATTGGACGATGGAATAAGAATTTAACATATAAAGAAGATCTAGCAGAATGGAAGGGAATTTTTTTTACTTTGAAAACTCCTCACCTGATATGGCAGCCCATTTGATTAAAATACGAACCTTTTTCAAATGCCCGCAAGGCAGCCTAGCTCTCCATATGAATGTCAGAAATGAGGGAACTATAACGTGAAACTTTCCCGTACTGTGGACAACCGGCTACACCCACGGGTAGCCAACGCATTTCTGATTTCACTTACCAAGTACATTCTAGTAAATCTATTCATTCCAAACACGCGATATATGACTGCATCTAAACCATGTCCGAGGTAAAATTGCTGAATGATTTTATTAACAATAGAATGACCGCTGTCCGGACAACCGGCTACCCGAGTAACCATAGTGTTTTTGATTTGAAGTGTAAAGAATTCAAGGAATGTTATCGATATCAAATTTGAAAAATGTGTGTAAAGACTGAAATATCAAAAATAGTTGAAATAGCTTTTTTGTGCACACCGAAACTAGCCCGGGTAACCAGAGACTTTGAATGCAAATGAGTTTGCAATGCACATTCGTATTGATGCCTTCGAGTGAACAATAGAATAGCCTTTCCAGTCTTTTAATCTGCTTTGTTTGGCTTCGTCCTACCTACCTTCGGATTCCTGTGATTTCTTGTTCGAGAAGTGGCCATGTTACTATCGCAAAAGAGCGCTTTTGGATCATTCAAAAAGACGATCAAAAGATGGGTTTGTGTTATTTTTTTAGATTTCTCGTATAGTTTATTAACGGTGAATGCGATGGTGACACAATGGTGCTATTAAACTTTGTCTAAGTTGGGGCTATATTACCATCTAAGCGCCAGCATGATCACATCGCTAATGTTTCCTATTGATTTCTCATTGAAAATCCTATCGAATCTAATCTGAAAAAAACGTCATAAATCTAGATGTTTGTCGTCTTTCCATTAACGAAGGAAATATAGGTTTAAGCATATATAAATCACATAATACGGGGTCAAACGTGCGGAAAACACAACCAGCTGTTGCGTTCTCGGCTGTCAAGCCAGCATCGATCAGTCGATCATGGTGCACAGCAGGGTAAATATCGAGTACGAGCGACTTAGAATCTGTCGGAAGAAAAGCAAACATGAGAATCAAACACCAAAAACGCCGTCACCTCGCCAGGGGAAAATCACGAACCGCAATGAACGTTTGGTACGTCAGCGGGAACAGCCGGTACACGTCTATGACGAAGGGCTTCTGTGCGCGCATTGTCGTTAGTCGAAGGTCCTTCTTGAGCGAATCGTCCAGCACGGTCCAGTTGCAGCTGATCATGCCATCGCAGATACTAGTGGACTGAAAGCGACAAACGGACAGCATAATCCAGCACCTCGCACCTACAACGTGGAGGGATCACCTTCACCTACCGTATGTGTCACCCAGTGGCCGAAAAAGCTCCAGATGAAGATGTGATAAAATCCGGTCAGCATGTACGCACCGAACCGCATGGTCTGCATTGGGTCGCCTTTCGCGAACATCAGCTCGAACGCGGTCAGGCAGATGATGAGCATGCTGCACACGAACTGTGCCATTATGTTCGGCTCGTACAGACGCTTCACCCGGTTGCAGAAGCTGTAGGGTTGGTGCGTAAGATAACAAAAACAAAACAGATGCCAAATTTCACACACGCCCATTTTTGGATAACGTTCGTGTCGCCAACGAGCAGCATTCTTACGAAAGTAGCCGCTGATGGTTCGCTATCATGCCGTGGATTCGGGCCCGGAGCGCTTGGTCTCCGTGCAGCGGTCCCTCGAGCGGCAGCGGCAGATCGGCTCCGATCACCTCAAACTCCATGCGCAACAGGCAGAACAGTAGCGCTATCTGGCTCAGTATCTGTGCACCGACGCAATCGATCGACACGATGCTGAAGAGTAGCCAGACGATCAGGAAAGTTTGGCAGAGAAACACGCAACCGTAGCCGAGCGTGGTGGACGTGCTGAACGGGTAGCTCGCGCGTAGGATCAGCGTTTCGCCGTTGGAAAACAGTGCCTACAGTACGAAGTGGGTAACAAGGTCTTAATGGCACAGATTTACACAGCGATACCAGTGTTGTGTTGCCTCTGATCATGTACTTCAACAACCGACAGAGAGATCTTCTATTCCCCCGCAATGGTTATCAACACTTTCCAACAAACACCTGGTGGCTTTGCTATGGTATGAAAGCTTTGCATACATTTGATGGGTTTTATATGGAAATGGTGTTAAAAAGTAATCAAAAATGCATTTAAATGCAATGTGTTGAAAATCCATCGCAACAGAATCGTACATTTTTTTGATGACAGAGAGAAAGTCTTCTGTTGTTAAACTACATGTTATGTAGCAAAGACACAGGTGTCTTCTGACATCTAACCTAAATGAGAAAAACTCAAGCTCAGCTCAGTTCGATGTAATAATGGAAGATATGAAAAGTAATGAATGCGTTCGAGGAATGCTTCGTCGTTCAATCGCTGCCCGGGTACCATGCGTTATACGGGCAATTCCACAGAAATCCCAGCTTATGGCACAAAATGTGGGATTTATTGCAAAATGTCGATGTCTCAATTGGAAATCTAATTAACGACCCGACAAAGATTCATAGTAAGTGTCATGGTGTGTTCGAGTATAGTCACGAGCCGGCCCTGCACCGGTAGAATTGCGTTAGTAATACCTAACAATGAAATATGTGACGACGCCAGCAGCTGAAGGCCGTTTAGCGACAACCATACGATGAACACTTCACCGCAGTACTTTATGACGAGATAAAAGATACCTTTATATCTTTTCCAGTCTGAGGATGCTTAGAGAACTATTTTTAACACTGTTTTGCTTAACCATCGGCACTGCAATTTCCACCAGTGGGAATACTCATAACTTACGCTAGAC
Source organism: Anopheles cracens (assembly GCA_002091845.1). NCBI lineage: Eukaryota > Metazoa > Arthropoda > Insecta > Diptera > Culicidae > Anopheles > Anopheles cracens. The sequence continues at coordinate 276,108 of KZ069898.1, forward strand.
ACAAAATGGTGATCTCTTCTCAGGTGCACAATTCCCGTGTCTTGTGTACTTACGATCGCGATAAGACAGCTACCGAACACCATGGCGATCAGTTTCGACCCGTCCTGCAGCAACCGCTCGTGCAGATCCTGGGTCCGCATCCGGCGCACGAACCGTTCGCCCTGCTGCAGATAGCGCACGTGGTACGCCTGCAGCTGTTCGATGCACTCGCTCAGCTCGTCCACGTTCGCCAGGCAGTGCCACTTCTTGACCAGCGTGAGCAACAGCCCAGCCAGGATGCACATGCTGTCCCCGAACAGGCCGATGTCGCCGAGAACGGTCGCGACATCCCACACGATGGTACCGATCTGCAGGACGAAGAACAGTTCCAGCGCGAAGAAATGCACCCGCCGCGTGAACGGAACCTCCGACGATAGCATCGAAATGCCCAGCGTGCTGCGATGGAAAGGGAAGCAGACGGAGTGTAGCGTTCACGAAGAAATCAACCTCAACCAACCAAGCAGGCTGGCTGCCCCTTTCGCGCTGCGTACCTCAATCGGGCAAAGTTGTACTGCACGTACGCCTGCTCGGCAAACGTGTCATCGCGCAAGATTATCCGGAGGATGTACTTTCGCATACCCGCGTGCTAATGAGCTGTAGAACGGGGCAGCAATGATGCCGGATTCGGTACTGCCAATGCTGCTCTGTCACGTTCACGTGCCGGGTGCCGAGTTTATATCCTTACCAGGAACGTCACCTGCGCGTATCACGCTCTGGAGCGGGAGCTATTAATTAAACGATCCTGGATGCCATTTACCCCTCCGGCGGCAACGAGCCTTCCGCCCGTGCACACACGGGAAAATAATGACATGTAATGACTGCGTGCTCAATTAGACGCACAAATTTAAAGGTACGATGCACGCTAATAAATATTTTTTGCTGGATGCAATTACGAACATTGCTGCGATGGTACGGGGGATGAGGGCTCCTTCACACGCTTGATTCGCTATGGGAGAGGAAAAAAAAAACGCTCCACTATTGGCATGTGTGATAGTTCCTAAATTGGTTGGGGAAAGTGTATGAATGGTACCTTATCATTTCTGCATGCAATTAAATGCTTTGGGTAGCGACTCCTGAGACTATTAGCCACCTCGATGACAAAATGGTTCTCATCCTCATGAAATTAAACGCAAGGACCGCGCGAGCAGCAAGGAGTAACTTCAAAATCGCTTCCCATACTGCTGCTCCCCTTACGCGGTCGCTATGTAGCTGCTATATATGTTCCTATATAATTGTTTCCGCATGAGATAAACGAAAATGTATTGTTCAAGTCACCCATATGCTTTTGGTTATATTGCGCTCACATTCTGTTGTAGAACGCACAGATGAAAAAAGTTTGTCGGTTGCAGCTATACAGTCAATTTCGAGGGCTCTCGCTGTACGGCCATTCCGGTAATCCGTCATCGTTGCAATGAAGCTTGCTGGTTTAGTTTTATTCACCCCGTGTCCTTCTACTGATAATTAGTGTCGCGTTACAATTTTTCGTTTCGAGAATATTCATCCAATATGAACCTTCCGTTTGAATCCATTCACGCATTTTGAAAGATTCATATGCGTCTGTGATGCTCTTTAATAATTCTTCGGTGATCCATCACTCTCAACTGATGAATAATTATCTACAAATTCATAACTCTTTGAAGGTTTTATAATCTTGTGAAAAAAACTGTATTTTCTCGAATGATCCAATGAAATGGTTGAAAAAAAAAACAGGTAAAGTTTGGGAGTTTTGCACTTCTTTCAAATGTTTTTTTCTTCAATTGTTCACTTCAACTCATTTCAATTTAGTGCATTTTCTTTCTATTGCTCTTTCGCAATTTCGAAAGCAATTTTGAATTTCCTTTAGGTGTGTGTTAGTTACGTCCCCCGTCAAGAGATGGCGCCACACGTGCAAGTCACAGCGATGCATGTTGCCCATAGCATCGGGGGCGTTTTGTGGAACACGTTGCTCTCGACCGTTGCTTTGAAAGATTTCTTTTCAAATCGTTCAAATTCAAATGCAATCTCATTTTTGTGTAATGCAGCAGTGTGTTTTATTTCATCTTCCACTGGTTATGCAGTTATGGTTCAAACTCAATCGTCTAATTGATATCACTTCCTTTTCCCACAGATTGTCACGTGTAGCAGAAACGGCGCAACAACTAGCAAAACCGCACAGCATACCTGCGGGCGTCACACGGGTGCAAACCGACCAAAGCAAGAGAACGCGTGCAATGTGCCAAGATTGGTGCCGCTGCAAGGAACACGCTGCGATAACAGGACGTTCTATCGGTGCCCGATTCCGCCGCCGGGCGCAGAATGCGCATTAGAGCGAATGAATGGGATGAAAAACCAAGCCTGCTTAGCAGCCTAGCGCAGCCTATATTGAATCTTTATTCATGCGGAAATGAAAAAATCCTTTTTATTCGCTAAAAACATGTTGTACTGCAGATTGCATACTTTCAGGCTGATAAGTAAAACGATGCACCATAAAGTATTCCAGAGATGAACTTCTACTCTTCTTCACTTAATTTATACCTCATTCACGATGCATGGGGAAAACAGTTTGTGATGCATACGCATACGAAAGATAACATTATTTTTTATATTATAACATTTTTTCTTTAGAAACGCTTCGCTCATCAGATTGAAAAAATCCAATTTCAGCCATTTTTAGTCTACAGAGTTTCATTGCCATTGAAATGACATTGTATAGACTTTGGTCTATTACAAGCCCACCCAGTGCACGCTCATCCAATTTCAATTCACCAGTAAACTTGTTGCCATCGATGTAATTAGAACTGTTTGCTCACAAATCATTCACGCGCACACACACAAGCGGTAATAAAACACTTCCTGGATTATTTTTTGCTCTCGTGTTCCCTGTCCACACCAAACAAAGCCGACCAATTTTATCATCATCATCGCTGCATGTACCGCTTTCAGCAGGCTATTGAAAACGCCAATTATCAAATTTTCATACATTAGCTTTGCCGGAGCGCAACAACAAGAGAGAGAGAGAGAGAGAGAGAGAGAGACAGAGCAAAAAAACATCATCACTCGCACACAGTGACCAGATTGCGCCGTCAATATGCACGTGATCGTTTTAAAGTACGTGCAGGTCCTGTGCATCACCATCTTCTTCTCGAACAATATCAACTGCGACAAGCTGCTACTGCACAATGAGCGCGAGGACCAGGAGCTGTACCGGATCGGGGCGTGTACGGCCGCGTGCATGGCCGACGCGGACGACGGTGGACCGGTGCACCGGGAGCCGGAACTGCCCGCTGGCGTGCCAGCGGTCAAGGTGAGCCACGCGCCAACTCGAACGATGTGGGGGAAATTTTCTGACCAGCGGGAAAAAAACGGTCGCATCATGGAAATCGCCGGCTCGATGGAATCTCGTGATTTACCGGTTCATTGTGTTGTTTTCTTTCTCATTTTCATTGCTGCACGCTTCCACGGGCTGTGGTTACGCTCGGCTGTACAATGCATGCGCCCCGTCATTATGGACACTCTCGGTCTCCTCCGGCTCCGACTGCAGAGCATCGGGCTATGCTACAAGCAGTGCTCCGAAGACGGTCGCCCGCTGTCCGCCTGGAGGCCGTTGGTCCAGCGCCAGAACCCATCGCTACACATTAATCTCATCTGCCGCGACAGCTCCAACCTGATCGTCGAGATCAAACCGGACGCACCGAGCGCCGATGAGCCGCTGATGAAGCTGACCTCACCCGGGGGAAATCAGAACCAATTACGCGCAGTACCGACGGCCGGGCGCAGTAAGCGTGCCATCGGTTCCGATGGATCACTTGCTGCCAGACCGTCGCCGCTAACCGACCTCCGTCAGAAGGCTTCCGGCGCGTCCCGGGCGAACCAGCTGGTGCAGGAGAACACCCCCGACGATGCGTCCGGCGAGCGTTCCACGAAAAGTGATGCAACGTACGCGGCTGGCGATGGTGCGAGACTCGGGACGGCCAAGGATCGGGCGAGCTACCAGCGTACGCTACTGCCAGCCGAACGCATCCGGCCCACCCCGATCTATCTGGTGAAGGTGCAGGAGAGTGGGCAGGAGCTCGGCGACCGTATCGTCTATATGGTGAGTAGGTAATTAATTCTCCACTGTAAACATGACCCCACCCGGTGCAACCGATCGGATTTGCCGTGAAGGCTGTTGCACAATGCGCTGCGGTCAACGAATTTAACCTCCACTAACGGTCGAAACTGTCGGTTACGGACGAAGATCTAATTTTGGGGTTAGATTCGGTGCATCCTCCTCCGCTGCAGCCTGCCAGCTGTCCGCTGGGCACACCATATCGTGTCGCCAATAGGGATGGGTGGCTTTGAAATTAAAAGCCCGTATTCAGCAGCAGATGCTTTCTTTCAGCAAAACGTGATACGCTGGAAAACCTACGGAAAACGAATTAATTACACAGTGCCCGTGCAGTTTGCAAATAGCAGCAGTCCCGCTTCTGGGCAGATCATCAGTGGAGCATTTGCAGTTTGCCAGAAATTCTTTACATTCTACAGTGTATTTAACGTGCTCATGGCATCAGAAAATTGCACCGGAAACCATCCATTTCATTCCTTATTTATTGGTTGTTCTGATAATGCATTTCTGTTTACATTCGTTTATCGGTTGCGTTTATCGATCTATCGACGTAGCAAAATGAAATTTCAATAATATGCCATTCATGATGTTTAACAATCACCCAACACTCGCGTAAGTAAAATTCATGCATTCGTTTGCTGCAGCTCATACTTACCTCGTAAAGCTTTTTTTGTGTGTGCAACACCGGGAATGAGAATAGTTTGGTGAAATGTTATCCCAAGGCATTCCACGTGCGACACACGGGCAAGCTAAATTTTACGAATGGCACTTTTGTTTTGTCTGTCAATTCACTCTGTGCGTTTGTGTTTTCACGTGTATCTAAAAACAGCATTCCTTCCTCGCAAGGGGTACCGCAGCATTCGCAAGATGTGGACAAAAATGTTTAATTAATTTACATATCCTATGAAAGCGTTTTATGTTTTGCCTATGGCTAGGATGTACAATAGCACGCCTCGCTTGTGGGCGGGGGTATATGCGCCTAGTAGAAGCAGTTATTCACTAGAGATGCTATTTTTGGAAGGTTCTATAGAAAAATGAATGTTAACTTTCTATATATTGTATTTGAGGTTCATATGTTGATTGAAAAACCTGCTAACCTACATATACATATATGCATCCATTCTTTATCAGTAACTTTAAGTGTGAAACGACATAAATATTGGTTATTTGTACTTTAATGAACGATTCAGATGAAGAATGAACTTTACAGATTGAATCAACTATGTGTACTGTTAAAGAATGAATGAAAATGCTGTAAATTAAATGAAATACCATCGATAATTGCCGCTAATGCATCACCCAATCGCTTCCGTCGCAGTATCTGTCCTAAATCCAGAATAACTGACCAGAATAGCAAGGACCGGCAAAAAATGGTTTCCGATCCATTATTCCATTAAGGCTTTCCTCGCCGAAAAAATGTTCTAGGATTTAATGACTGATTGACCCGCTATTTATTTTTTATACAAATCCGAACGGATCAATTCTTTTTGTATATGTAACGAATGAACCGGAAAACGGTCGGTTTGATTTGCGATTTTTTTTCACTCGCAGCATTCCGTTTGACAGTTTTGACGTTTCGCGCGCTGTGTTGTTTGTTTTGATGTCAGCTGGTTTGCGGGAAATGGGAGGTGGCGACGGGCGCACAACGTAAACACACCGATTCAACAAGACTCCACGGCAATTTTGGCGGGGCGTATTCAAATCGCCAATCTCGATTTCATTGACCAATTTATGCCTGTCCTTCGTCGCGCTCGCAACCAGTTTCTTGAGCGCTTTCGGGTCTATAGTGCCACAGTGTAGCAGTGAGTGATGTGCCAATTCGGACAACGATGATCGAATACACGGAACGTTTCTTTCGCGGACTGGATTTG
>KZ069903.1:5378-17353 GCA_002091845.1 Anopheles cracens
TGCTATGTGAACGATCCTTCTCCGACGAACTTCGATGCCGATCCGAAGAGTGCTTTGACGACGAGCTACTCTTGGAGCTGTCCTTTTCCTTGTCCCGGTGCTTACTTTTACTGCTATTGCTACTATTGCTGCCACTTGACTTCTCTTTGCTAGATGACTCTGATGACCGATGCTTTTTATCGTGCGACGAGGATGTGGATGAAGACTTTGAACGTGAGCTGGAACTGTGCCGGTGGCTGGACTCTTTCTTTCGATCTAATTCGTCTACCGACGAGTGATGCTTAGTCGAGCTGTGATGTTTAGTCGCTTCAGATGATTTCTTCTCGCTACTGGACACAGCCGTTCCGTTTGTGGGTTTGCTTTCAATCGCGATCTCCTTTTCTGCCGTAGTGTCGTTCGGTACGCTACTCGTTTCCGGCGATGGTGTATCCTTCGCGCTAGCGGTATCTTCCGGCACCGGCGCTGCAGCAGGTACTGTATCCGGTTGACTGGCGCTTTCGGTTGAATCACCTTCTGAAGTTTTTTCGCCATTAGTTGTTGGCGTGGTTGACAGCTTTGTCACACTGGACGGTATGTACTTTGGGGCAACCGTAGACACCGGGATGTATTCGAGCTTAGGTTTCTTTCTCGCGATAACTTCTCCTGTCTCCGAAGAGTTCGTCGAGCCCGGTTGATTAAGGAGGCTTTTCGGTGTTGCACTGTATGTCGCAACAGGTGGTGCTGCAAATTACACAATAGTTTAGAGGGGGCACTTTCCGGGAGATGCCGCTCCCATTACGTACCTGTTTTGGCATGTTTAAAGTGGCAGTAAGGCCTCGTACAGAGATCTTTCTCGTAGAAAGGGCAAATGATGGTCCGAAACAGTCCCGTAGCTGGAAGCATCTTCCCGTTTGCCTCCTGTTGCTGGGAGAAAGATTTAACCCGCTGGGAAGCGTCTTCGCAACAGGCACGGACAGTAAACGCCGCAAAACATTCAACAAATGGGAGTTCAGTAAGAACAGCTGAAACGCGATCAAAAAGTGTACAGTGCAAATTGGTGATGGGAAGTCGCAGCAGAATCTGATCCTCTATTGTAGTTCTATGGTAAACCGATTGGCTCTGATCCGGAAAAGTGTATTTTTTATCTCCTATAAAGCAAAATACGAACTTTTTTAGTAATCCTAAAGTCCACCACAAACACGACCTACTTCTTCCAATTTGTTTGTTTTTTTTTTGTTTCAGAAAAAGAAGACGAACAACAGCTGTCACATCTGTCAGCAGTACGAGCGGTTTCGCATTCAGCTTAGACGGTGCTCTATAGCCATGATCATTATATGGCATGTAAAATTTATCTCTTTAGTCTTGCAAATTGCTTACAAATTCAGCAAACTGCCTGGGGTTTGCCTTAAGGAAACCAAAATTTTCAAATCACTTAAAATCCAGAGTACGGCAGCGAGATTTTGTGGGGATGTTTTAATTAATTTTGAAAATAGTTTTTTGGCCGATTATGAGTTAATACAAAACTACTGTGCATTGTGTTTGACAGCCGTCTTCGTTCGATTTGAATTTAAACAAAGGTAACAAAAACGTATCATTTTCTGTTCAGTCTACTAAAAATGATGCCATTACAACAGTTTTAGAGCTATATCTATTGCTTTCTGGTACCAGCGAACGAGGAGGAAAAGGCTATTTTCGATGGAGGAGAATGTAAGTAGGCTTTGCTTTGCGCAGCAGCTACCCTTACTGATTCACTATAACGCAACATACTCCTTGCAGCGCGCAAAAAACGACGCATTCAACTGCAGAAGGAAGACTTGCTCAAAACCGAACCGAACGACTTCGAGCAGCGTATGGTGCACGAGCTGTTCGTGAAATCGATCGACACGAAGAGCAAAGCGTTCAACAAACGCATTCTACCGCCGGGATACGTGTGGATGGAGGATGCCACTATGGCGAACATAGTGTTTTCGCATCCCGAAGATCGCAACGCGCACAACAAGGTGTTCGGTGGCTTTCTGATGCGGAACGCGCTGGAACTGAGCTGGGCGCTGGCGTACAACTTTGCCAAGCGGCGCCCGAAGCTGGAACACATCTCGGACATCAGCTTCCACCATCCGGTGGACGTGTCGTCGATGCTGAACATGCAGGCGCACGTGATCTTCACCGATCTCCATTACATGGAGATCGTGGTTCTGGCGGACGTGTATGATGCCGTGACCGGGCAGCAGACTACGACAAACAGTTTCTACTACACGTACTCCGTCGCCGAGCGGCTGCCGATTTTTTTTACCGCGGCTGTTTACTACCGGGTTTACGGCAAATCCAGCGTTTGATTGTGGTGTCGATTTCGAAGACACGATACTAACCGTTGTTTTCTCTTTTCAGTGAAGCAAATAATTATTAAGAAGCTAGGCATCGAGGTTGGATATACGCCGTTCGTGAGCACCCGAGAACATCTGGAGCAGTATGTCCCGCAATCCATTACCGCCCTTCCGACCCGCAGTATGCAGGATTCGTTTACATCGGCAATAATTCCGCTGACGACGGATAAAGTTCTCAAGGACAAGTACGTCGGGTTCATGGGAAACGTGCGCGTCGGTCGGTTGATGGAAGATATGGATATGTTTGCCGGTAAGCGGTGCGGATTTGTTATTGTCAGGGCGATTGGCGCGCATGCATGGCATCAATTCAATGAATCATCTCTTCCTTAGTGTGGGTCGTTCACAAGCACGTACTGGTGCCGGATCTTCCTGAAGGGGTTTCTCTGCCGTACACGTTTGTGACCGTGCTGGTAGACAAAATAGACTTTACCGATCTGGTGCCAACCCACGATGCCGATATTCGTCTGTCCGGTCACGTGAGCTGGGTGGGACGAACTTCGGTGGAGGTGGTCGTTTGGATGGAACAGAAGCTGCACGGCAAGTGGCGCAAACTAACGCGTGCCCTGTTCCTGATGGCTGCCCGGGATGCCACGAACACGAAGGCCGCGTTCATCAATCCCCTGGTACCAGCGAACGAGGAGGAAAAGGCTATTTTCGATGGAGGAGAATGTAAGTAGGCTTTGCTTTGCGCAGCAGCTACCCTTACTGATTCACTATAACGCAACATACTCCTTGCAGCGCGCAAAAAACGACGCATTCAACTGCAGAAGGAAGACTTGCTCAAAACCGAACCGAACGACTTCGAGCAGCGTATGGTGCACGAGCTGTTCGTGAAATCGATCGACACGAAGAGCAAAGCGTTCAACAAACGCATTCTACCGCCGGGATACGTGTGGATGGAGGATGCCACTATGGCGAACATAGTGTTTTCGCATCCCGAAGATCGCAACGCGCACAACAAGGTGTTCGGTGGCTTTCTAATGCGGAACGCGCTGGAACTGAGCTGGGCGCTGGCGTACAACTTTGCCAAGCGGCGCCCGAAGCTGGAACACATCTCGGACATCAGCTTCCACCATCCGGTGGACGTGTCGTCGATGCTGAACATGCAGGCGCACGTGATCTTCACCGATCTCCATTACATGGAGATCGTGGTTCTGGCGGACGTGTATGATGCCGTGACCGGGCAGCAGACTACGACAAACAGTTTCTACTACACGTACTCCGTCGCCGAGCGGCTGCCGAAGATTATGCCCAAAACGTACCACGAGGCGATGTATTATTTGGATGGACGTCGGAAGTTCCGCTACGCTATGGGTATTGATGCGCCAAAGGCACCTGCCAGCGCTCCTGCTGCAGCAGCCGCCGCACCCGCTCCGGGGGCGGATACAACGAAAAGTAAACTCTAAACCATCCCAATGTGTGCCTATAGTGAGGAGTTGAAGCAATGATACGCAGAGAGCAATGATACGCAATTTGATTTTTAATTAAAAAAGAAGAGATTTTTAATTTTTTATTTATTCGGTTGTTGGTGGTATGTGTTATGAGATATCTTTGCTTTGAAGGCACTGCAACGTTCGACGTTTGATAGGCAGCTTGAAGCCGTTAACTTACTTTTGCTAATTTGCTAACTGTGTCAGTGTTCATGTCGCGAGCAGCAGTCATTACAGGAAAACGAATGAATTTAATTTAAAAATATATATGTAATATGCTAAATCAACTGTTTATATGATTTTGCAATATGAAAGGAAAGAACGTCTATGTGAAGCTGTGATGTAGAATACCCGCTAAACAATTAAACATGATTATTTAATCAAATATTCAATGTATATTTTTTATTTACTAAAGAATTGTCTACAACCACCTGTTGAGGCTGTTGGCTGTCGATAGGCTGTTGAGAACATAAACTTGATGTCATTGGCAAATAGTCTATTTCGTGGTTAAGCAAGTCCAAACCATTTTCATTCACATTGTCATTCAAGTTGAAATAGCAATAACCTAAACCTAACAATACAATTCATATGTAACCGTTGTCTTCGATAAGAACCTCCCAGTCTTGTGTTTGTTAACAACTGACAACATCCGAATGACGAAACTTGTTTTAACTCAACAAAATTAGGGACAATAGCGTAGTGAACTTAACCCAAACAATATAACAGCAAATATGTTGATATAAATGAACCCTATAAATGAACAATATTGAATTTTCTTGATCAATATTGTTAGACATTGTTAAATGTTGCAATAGTCCTTTTGTACTATATTTAAATAATTTTCCTTTCAGGAACTAAGTAACTTTTTCATTTCTAGTATCGTGTTAATCATCATAACAGAACAAAGCTGAGACATGTATCCGATTATAAAATCGTGGTATTGAAAACTTTCTACTTATTTCAAGGATTGAACCCTTATTACGAATTGAAACGCAGAAGTAATCGAATTCATAGCTGTAGTACTCACATACCTGTTATATTACGCACAGACATGTTCGAGAGAAGGTTGCTTTACAAAACTTGTTTATATTGTTATAGCTGCATTGAACTACATCACCTTTATAGCGCATTACCGATGCTGAGACCAGATTAAAAGACGAAGTACATTATCTATTCGTTCTACTTCGGGTGCTCTAAATTTTCAGGCAGCGCCAAGTGAGCGAATTGGCTGCGTACTTACAAGCTGCGTCCTGTACGCAACAATTTGAAATCGAAATTCGTGATCAAGAAGTGGCTGCATAAGAAGGATAACCAATCAACATTATTTAGCACCGTTGTTTTTGAAAGTTATATTCGTTATACGAATCCAGTCTTTCATTTCTAAATTATAAATGCTCCAACACGGTAGTAATTAAGTAAAATTAGTAGTAAAATTAAGAATGTACTCACCTCGTGAACTTTGAACAACAGTAAACAAACGGCCTTGTGATATATTATGAACTCCGTCGTATATTTGCATTTAACCAACAATCAATTAACGATATGTGGTTGCTCGAATACTTGAGACCTGCCATGCATTACTTACAACAAACGAATAGAATACAAAACGCAGATCGTTGATTGATTGATGTTCTGCTTCACATTTATTAGGGATTTGTTAGTAAAAATCGCAATATTCGTAAACGAATTGATTACTTGCTCGGTATTGCATAGCATGATTTTGTTTAATATGGGTTTTTGTTGTTGTTGTTGTTGTCTGTTTGTATGCTTGGGTGGATGTGTGGGGGTGTCGGAGAGTGTGTAATGCGTACTTAAAGGGTATGTACCCCAAACACGATCGATACTCAGTGTACGTGTACGATGTACCCTGCATGCATGGTTTCGGGTTTGGAATGATTAATGTTGCTTTCTTTTATTATTTACCACTTGGTTAGTCAAACTCTTCTCCTGGTGGCGTGTCTGCAGTACGACCACCGATTTTCTTACTAATTTATATAGCACATGATTTAACGTTTCGCGTAAAATTGATCTTCTTTTTGCTACACGAATTTAACTTCTTGCATATCCTCTCCGCGTCCGTGACTCTCTGCTTTGATTTGTTATATAAATATAGTTATCCTACAACAGCTCGTCTGCACTGTATAATAAACCGTTCCCATTCCGGGGAAGAAGATCGTAAAACGCGTTCTCCGGTGCGAAAAACACGTAATCTTTAAACCTTTTCTGTTCAATCCACGCACAGTTCGTCGCTTCTTTACACAATTATACCGCTGCCTCTAACGCGCTCTAGAATTAATGTTATCCGCAACAAACAGTTTTGATTATAGTTGGGCTCCGTGGGAAGAGATTACAAAAACCCGGCTAAACTATCCTAAACTATCGCGATTATAATCTATCAAGTAATATGTGTAATAATAAGTACCATTACTCTACGCACTAAACTTCTCCACTTTGCACTATTTCTTGCGCAATCAGTTGCATCCCGTTCGGATGAGCGCAGTACGGGTGAGAAATGAACCAGTTACTTATCTTACAAACCGATGCCCTTTACCTGAGGGCGAGACGGTTGGGATTTGGAAAAAACGTTGTGGGAGAGCAGGTTGACAATTCACTTGCAACGACGCATTCGCTTCTCGCGTGTATGACACAGAATTCCTACATTTTTAGTGATTCCGGGAGCAAGAACACTCGTACTTGGTTAGATAACCTACATAATCCTCCCTGCTGCTGGGACTCTATACTAGATCGACTGTCGACAGGAGTATCACGGGCAAAAACAAAACGGGACAATTGCTATCTAGGCGTTGGACAACACAAAGATCCAAGACAACAGAAACCAGGACGCAGTGTTACTAACGACCGTGAACAGTTTGTAAAGTCGGACTTCAGATTTCAGCCCGGTCCATCGTTCGCGGTTGAAACAGTAGTCGCTGCCTGCTGGCAGTGTCACCGGAAGCGCGAGCTCTTACCGCCGGCGCACCAGATCCTTTCCCGGCTGCCGCTCCGGTCTCGTTATTGTTGTTTGCGACATCCTCGGCTGGTGCGTTCGTGACGGGAATGGACGCCGCTGCGCCCGGTTGCGGCGGCGCTCGGTTACGCTTGGTAAAGTGTTTGGCCGCTGCCGCCATCATTAGCGAGCCGCGCTGCTTGAACCCGTTCGAGGAGCTGGAGGTGCCGGCACCGTCACCGGTCGTCCTCGGCGGTGCCTCCACCCTTCGTTTGCTGTCCTTGCGTGTGTTGTGGTTGTTGTTTGCAGCGGCAGAAGCACCGCTGGCACCGCTCACATCGTACGAGGATGATTTCTTCCCGATAATCCGCACGTTCTTGATGAAGGACTGGCTGACGGTGGTGCCGCGCAGGAATTTATCGCCGCTAACGTGATTATCGATGGCTTCGTTATCGTTACCTTCGTTTGCGATGCCGGTGTCTGGTTCGTTACGTCGATCGGGAACGTCGTCCGCCGCCGGTGTCGGTGATGCGCCCGCCGGTCCACCCTCGCAGGGGGAGGCCGCGATGAGGCTCCGGCGATTGGCAATATTAATGGTGTTATCGTGGTTGTAATAGCGCATTGTTGTGCCGCTGACAGCACTATTTGACGCGCTAGCCGTTGACAGCTGGTGCAACGGTGGTGGTGGTGCGATCGAAGTAGTCGCCGCCGACGACGTAAGCACTATTTGACGCGCTAGCCGTTGACAGCTGGTGCAACGGTGGTGGTGGTGCGATCGAAGTAGTCGCCGCCGACGACGTACCTGCTGGTCGCGGCGGCGGGTGCTGCTCAGTAGGCGGCGGTGCCGTGGAAGTGACATTAAAAAACACATTCGGATTGTTTCTGCTCGTGCTGTACCCTGGCGTCGTCGTCGTCGCCGTGTGGTGGTTGTGGGAAGAAGGATCGGAAGCATTGCCGGCACCACCTCCAGCGCCGAACAAACTCCAAAGCCCCCGTCCGCCAGTGCGATTGGCCGTGGAATCGGTGGATTGTTGAGCGCGTGCCAACAGCAGCGTATTGACGTTCGACGGTGCCCCCCGACGCTGGAGCAGTTGCTGGTGGTGCTGTGGCTGGTGGAGTAATTTTGACTGCTTGCCAAAAGAGCTTTTACGGTAATCATCGTCTAGATTCAACGAGTCGAAATTACTTGATTCGTTCTCGTTAGTGAGCTGAAAGTGCGGGAGGTCGCCGGTGCCGGTGTCGACGGCGTCGTCCCCGCCGGCAGTGATGGTATTGGTGCCGGACACGCTCAACGCCACCGCCGGGAACATCGCACCCGGCAGCGTCTGGATGTGATTGCTATGATCGGCCGCTGAGTGGGGTAAGTTTGGCTCAAAGTTATTGCTACTAATATGCATATTTTCCTCGCCGTGGGCACCACTGCCACCGCCGTACCTGCGGACAACACCGGGACCAACGCCGCGAGGATCGGTATAGGAAAAGGATGCGGGCGGAAGATGATGATGGTGGTGAGTGGGAAAACCGTGCTGCGACACCGGATGGTGCGGAGAATCCGCCGGGTGATGTGGGAAATGCGGCTGACCATGGTAAAACTGACCCGCTTCCGCCGACGGCGACGGGGATATTTTCGGCGACGGCAGAATGATCTTGTGGCGGTTCGCATCGCCAACGCGCTTCACGTTCGAACGATGCGTTGGAAAACCCGCGTACGTACCTTCGGGGCAATTCCGCATCGAAAAAAGCGTAAACATTCGATCGAATTTCATCCATAGTGTGTCGCTTGAACTCGATACTGTTAGCGGTGCGACTGGGGCAGGTGGGCAAGCTTTTAGGAGCCAAAGGAAAACATTACCGTATCGTGTGATATTGGGACTTGCTTCAAGTTGAATCGTTTCTTCTGGCTGGTAGACGTTGAGCGGTTGTATGAAATTTTAACTATATCTTTGAATCTCGTAGTTACGCTTGTTTTTAACTAGCAAAAGCTGAAGTGACAGGGTACGAGCGCGAGTGTGAAAAATGCCTTTCAAATTATTATATCCCAAAGCAGACACCACCGGTGCTCGACCGTCTCGGTCAGACCCGACTCGGCCTCCGGGGGATACCTTCCGTGGAAGTATTTTTTTTCCATCCGTTTTCGATTTTGAAACTGATTTGTTTCGTTTCATGTTGTTGTTGTTGTTGTTGTTGTGTGCTGAATCTGCGTAATGTTGATCTTCAAACCGGACCCTTCCGGCTCACCGAGAAAGCACCGAGCCTGCCCGCGAGCATGTTGGATTTTGGTCAAATCCGATATTGTGGATTCGTTCCGATGCCGGGCGGGTGCGGGCTTTACGGGTCGTGGGAAGTGCCGAAGGGAATACATTTATCATGTTGCTGTACCTTATCTTCACATTTCTAGCATATTTCCTACGGTGGAGGAGGGTGTTGCTGACAGCGAATTAGATCAGCCGTAAAGCGATCGCAAGCTTAGCGCCTCCAGACTTTAAATCGCCCTCCAAAGGTAGTGCAACCACCGAGTTTGACCGTGCATAGGTTTTTTTTGTCGTCTCACGACCCTAACAAGACGGAGGAGGCAAGATGGAGAGGCGGTACAATAACAATATGTACACATTCCAATAACCGATACAGCCGGATGAACTTCTTGCGCATAATGTTTGACGGCATGATTGGAAAACCCGCGTACGTACCTTCGGGGCAATTCCGCATCGAAAAAAGCGTAAACATTCGATCGAATTTCATCCATAGTGGGTCGCTTGAACTCGATACTGTTAGCGGAGCGACTGGGGCAGGTGGGCAAGCTTTTAGGAGCCAAAGGAAAACATTACCGTATCGTGTGATATTGGGACTTGCTTCAAGTCGAATCGTTTCTTCTGGCTGGTAGACATTGAGCGGTTGTATGAAATTTTAACTATATTTCTGAATCTCGTAGTTATGCTTGTTTTTAACTAGCAAAAGCTGAAGTGACAGGGTACGAGCGCGAGTGTGAAAAATGCCTTTCAAATTATTATATCCCAAATAATACTAATTCCATCAAGACCTAGTTAGGGGTCCAAAACTTTGGCCCGCGAGGTTTGGCCGTAGAGCACTCACTTTTCCGAAGCGCTTTCCACGCTAAAAATCACTCCCATAATCCCCTTTCCGCAAAACCATTTAATTGGACAAAACAGGGACGCTTTTAGATCGTGTCACATTTTGGAGGCTTCTGGGCACATCTGTTTGATGTTCGGAACGGGCGGTTAACCGGTACTGAGAACGAGAATGTGCACGACAAATTGGGCTGTTCCGCGGAAACCTGTGCTTATGCCGGCAATCGACTGTAGGGCTCGTTGCGCCAGTGTCCACAAGCACTCGATGAGGCTTGAGCAAATTCGGTCCTCTTTTGGGGCATTAGGAGAAACATTCTCCAGAATAGAGGAACCCGCGTATTTCCGAGGTAGGATGCCTTCACCCTAATGCCTTTTTCGCTGGAATTGTCTAATTTTCGTCGTGTTTTCACTTTCACGTGTCTCGCGTGACTCACCTGACGAAAGGTACCTTAGCAAGTGAAATGATCCTTGTCCGGTGTTGCTGCACCATTTGCTGATTGGTGAAAGATTTGTTGACCAATTGAAGTTGCCGCACGATCCTCAGATGTGCGGTAACTATTCTAGTTTCAAAATCCGTTTATAGTGTGAGCCTGTATCTTTCGCAAAAAAAAACATCATCAAAAGTAAAGTCATCATGTAGTAATAATTGTTGGATCCTGTACTTCCTTGTATTGGTATGTCGGGAATGTGGTTCAAAATACACAAAGAATTTTTCAGAATTTTTCGATCGAACCCGAAGAAATGGCCCTATGAAACAGATCCATGACTCATGACTGTAATCCTGCAATCAATATCACTAACGATCAAATACTTCGGTTTGGTATTATTTAGAATCAATGACATTAGTAAATTTAATTGATCATCTACTAGAGCAAAATAAAGAACCTCATGAATTTCAGACAAAGCAAAGGATGAACATTGTTATGTGTTTATAAAGTCATCTTTTGCATCGTCGTGAATGATGAAAATCTGGACAAAGCCGGGGGAAATCAGCTAGTTAATATTTGTTTTAACATTTATATAGAAGAAAACATTTTTTCGGTATGAAAGTCTGTCCGTAGTTAACTGGGATCTACTTCGAACAACTCCTGGCATTCTCTATGAGGAGATAAGCGGGAATCGTGATAAAAACAGTTCAAATTTCCACAATATTGAACATTTTTATGCTTGATTTGTAGATACTGGACGACTGTCCCTGGCTGGCGTATGAAATTCGGGATCCTATAATTATTACTTAAAGTTTTGGATTTTTTACTTGAAGGGACTGGGCAAGGAAACTAAAAGAGAGAACAGTTAGCAGACAATACGCAGTCTAATAAATAGCTCTCTAGGTGTCAATGGACAAAAACACTGCTCGTTAGAACCATGTTCGATCCATGTGGTCGTTAGTGTTAGTGAAGCTTGTTTCGCACACCGACAGAACGCACCCGTGACACAACCTACCAGCGAAACCGGGGTGGCCCATAAACATGATTCAAAACCACCGGCTGGCAGTAAAGTTTCGCTATCTTATTTGATGACGCGCGATAGCGAACGACGCTTTATTACACGGATCTCTCCCCCTTTCCCGGTAGCCGATCGATTCGTGATATCGTGCCGGTGCAGAGGGCAGTAAACATCCACACCGTTGCAATTTACACCTCGGGCACCGGAAAGGATTCCAATATGCCGTGCCGTGCACATCGCCACCATCGGGTATGATTATCGGCTTTGAGCGAACTCACGGTGTGCACGGCCCAGGTCAATACGATGCCATCGGAACGGATCGCTTATTTCGTCCCCGCACGTGGAGTGGCACACCCCCCCCCACCACCCTCACCCACCACTTGCTCCCATATTTTACTACGCCAGGCGTCTCTTCGAGAGCTTCTGCGTAAATAAAATCAAAAGTTTTACGAGTGTCGTTCGCGTAACTTTCCACTTTCGTTCGCCGCGCCGCAAAGGCTTATTGCGCACGCGGCTCAGGTGGAAAGCTTAAAATCGGTGTGCCGTGTTTTTGCCGGTGTGGATGGGGCGGGTAGGTGGGTGGAGCGGTATGCTTCGATCTGTTCCCGAACGACGTTAAAATTCACACTTCGAACGGGTGGGAAACGCGAAGGAAAAAAAAGCAGGACGGCTGAAACACACGAATCTCCATTTACCTCGGGTTGTT
>KZ069905.1:2196-12248 GCA_002091845.1 Anopheles cracens
TGTTACAAAGAAATAAAATTGAAATCAGAAATAAAAGCGAAAGATGAACTTCGGACGATTACGTGGCCAAGCACGTGGCCATGATCGTCCTCGCGTGCATTGTGCGCAACCGAGCGCGGCTCAGCCACTCACTCAGAGATTTGTCAAGATGCACAATCGCCGAAGAGAAAAGGTTTCATCTTGTCCGTCTCGTTACGCGTAACATATGCACCATGCTCCGAGCGGGTGTACAATACGGTCACGGAGCAAACGGAAGATGGATGATGGGAGCATCCAGAGCCGAAAAGCCCGTCGGTTGCGGAATGCGTTGACCGAAATTCCTCACCGAATTGGCGATGTTTATCATACGGGACCGGGGTTAAACCGGGCTTAAAAATTTGCAAGGATCGTTGGAGGGAGTTGATATAATTAATTTCTTTTTTTTGTAGAGGAATCGAAGAGAAAAATACGGAAATATGAAGACTTTTTGATAAACATTTTTAAAATTTGTGCAAAATCGAGCACAGTTTATGTACTCTTTTTGACATTTTATAGATTTTTGAAGCTATGTTCTGAACCACCTGATGCGTATAAACTGATTCAGTTTTCTCGACAAAAAAATAAATTAAAGCACACGAGATACTGCTCGGTCTTTCAACCCTCACCCGAACGAAATAAAATCCCACTCCCCGTGGATCAGTTTTCGTTAGCGAAAAGCGACAAATTTCACACCTTATCATGGCAAGAAATTGTGTGCACGCCTTTCGCCGAAATCCACTTGCGGGGAGCCAACAACGGTCCAGCGCCCAGGAGGGTGAGCGACCGGGTGGGCCGGGGAAGAATGTACCGTAAAATGCACGCATTAATACGAACGCGAAATAAATTTTCTCTTTTTCAAGAAGCGTGTTGTTGCGGCTGGACTACATGCGTTCAGTGGTGCCAAGTGACTATGATGGTGGACAACAGAATGAAGATGGTGGTTTAAAATAACTCGTTTTTTTCACACGTATTGCTACATAATGAAAACATGCATATTTTGTACGGTTGATACGTCAACATTGTCAAAATTGACAAGAAGTTGGCCAAACTATCGCCTTCATGTCTTTACTTTCACATTTACGTTTTTAGTTTCCAATGTTACTCTATCAATAACTAAAATCCATTTATAATTTATTTAATTTATTTCATTTATTAAAACATACCTTATTCCTATAGGTATGAATTCGCGAAGTATAGCTAAGTTACAGGATAATACAACTAGCATAAAAATAACTATAGAACCTGCCGCGAAATATTCTCAAAAACTATTCCAAAAGTGTTATCAAAACACCATCCAAGCCACCAAAAACCAAGAATAAGTTCCCAGAATAGTGTGACGAGCTGGAATGGCAAGCGAAAAGACGCGGCTGCATAATAAAGCGATGATGCTAGTCCAGCGCCCAGGAGGGTGAGCGACCGGGTGGGCCGGGGAAGAATGTACCGTAAAATGCACGCATTAATACGAACGCGAACATCTTCATCCGTTAGACGCCGGCCGCCGCACCGAGCACGATGTCACCCAGCGATGTTTTGCTCCGAATTATCTCGTGTTCGCTGCTTGATTTCCTTCGTCACCCTGCCCACCCCTCCCAGTCGGGCCCTGCGAGAAGGACCTGTTGCCCGGGTTGTACGTGTTCATTAAAATTTACGATCCAAACGCAACATAACTGTCAGCTGACGGACGGGGGCCGGGCGCACGGGCGGGCGGACGGCGAATGCCTGGCGGGAGACTTTTCGTTCAGGTGAAGAATGGCGATTCCGGCACGAACGCTTCGAGGAGTGTAGAATTTCGCAACAACCGATCCGGTCAGGTGTGCGCCCGCTCGTGGACGGGAGGAGCGATATATGAGTGCAGCGTGCGCCCGCCTGTGTGTGTGCGCGAGCGCGTTTTTTTGGTTTTGCTGGTGGTGGCTGGATGTTTCGGTGGTATTATTTTGTATCACTAGCTTGTTGCTGTCGGTGCTTAAATTTTCTCTTTTTCAAGAAGCGTGTTGTTGCGGCTGGACTACATGCGTTCAGTGGTGCCAAGTGACTATGATGGTGGAAAACAGAATGAAGATGGTGGTTTAAAAAAATTAGTTTTTTTAACACGTATTGCTACATCATGAAAACATGCATATTTTGTACGGTTGATGCGTCAACAATGTCAAAATTGACAAGAAGTTGGCCAAACTATCACCATTATGCCTTTATTTTTACATTTACGTTTTTAGTTTCCAATGTTACCCTATCAATAACTAAAATCCATTACATTTTATTGTTGATTTAGATTTTATTATTGTTTATTTTATTTATATCTTTAATCAATACATACATTATTTCTATATGTCTGAATTCGCGAAGTAAAGCTGAGTAACTGCAAAATAAAATTAGCATACAAATAAGAACTTGCCGCGAAATATTCTCCAAAACTATTCCAAAAGTGCTATCAAAACACCATCCAAGCCACTAAAAGCCAAGAATAAGTTCCCAGAATAGTGTGACGAGCTGGAATGGCAAGCGAAAAGACGCGGCTGCATAATAAAGCGATGATGCTCGGCTGCGGCATTTAATGCGAAACCGCTCCGCATCCAGACCAAAGCAAACCGATTTTTTCTCGTTAGCTAGCAAAGGGGGTTGCAATCACGCCTCTCCTCATGCGTTCGTTTGTGCGCATTCGGTTGGTGTCTTGGTTTTAATTACCAACCGAGCCCAAGATGCTCAAGATTCATCTCGCAAAAAACGTGGCCCTCCAGTGGAAAGCGTCGCATCAAACGAAAGAAACAAAAGTACCTTACACCATTGGTTTTTGTAATTAAATTAACGGAATGTAAGCATGCCGTAGCGGTAAACGAAAACAACACAAAACAGAAGAAATCTCCATCCGGCTGAAGCGATGCACATTTTTTTTTCTTCGAATCGCTCAGACCGTTGCATGGTTGGAGGAAAAAAACATTTTTCATACTGAAAGTGAGCGTCCTCTTCGGGAGGTGCATCGGTTGTTGATTTAATAAGGCAAACGACAAAATAAAGCAAAACCATCGAACGGTACACGTACGCACCGAAAATGCGACCCATCCTGGGCGCGATCGGATCGGAGGAAACAAAAACGGGTGCAACGAGAATTACCGATTTTGGATGAGAGGCTTACTTTCCGTTGACCAGTGTCGGTGGCTCGCCGTATCTTCCCTTGGTGGCGACCCTGAGGGGGCTCGATGGCTGGCTGATCTTGGCATCATCCTGTCAGCGATCGCGCAGAGGGCAGGGAACCGGGTACGAGGTGATTCACTTTTACTTTTCTCCTTGATGGTTGGGCTCCTTGACGGTGGGAATCGCTGCATCGCAGAGGATGTTCTCCGATCGCGCTCGTTAGTGAGACGATTTTTGGTGATTATTTTTATGCTGCCCGCTGTTGCACTTGTGTAACGATTGTTGTTTAAATTTTGGCCTCTCGGCTTTTCAAAACGTTGACGTTGGATAAAAAGGAAGGAATCGATCCATCCGTGGTCGCGAGGCTGTACGCGCTCGATGCGTGCAATGAGGTCGACCCCTAAGCTTTCGAAGGGGCGAACAGGCTGATTGAAAGGTAGCTTGCGCAATCGCTTCCCTTCGATCGATTATGCTTAATCTCTTTAACGTCCTGGCACTGGGAGCGGGGTGAATTTGATTAAATTGTTGTTTTTTTTTGGGACGGTTTGTAGTATTTTGTTTCTGCTATGAAGCTTATACTGATAGGTTTATATGTTTTATATGGGCTTTTCCAAAAATATTGGAAAATTAAGAAAGAGATGTTAAAACGTTATTATCACTTGATAAAAAAATATTTAAAAATGTCCTTTCGTTTCATACAACTGATACACATGCACGTTGCTCACATTACACAATGCCAAACCTCCAAAAACAGCGTAATACCATCAAGCAACCGAACAGTTAAGGCCACCGTTGGCCCCTGGGCATCGGTTTCCGATATTGTTCGTTTTTCTATTTATGTTTTTGCACGACTTCCATTAGTCGCCCGCGGCCTTCCCTGCAAACGGGCGTGCGGGGGGAGGGGTTTCGGTGACGGCGGGAAGAAGGACATGAGCCGGCACCGGCACAGAAAAGCCGTAGTGCCATGTAGTGCAGTGCTGTGTCACAGCAACTCCCTTGCTCCATGTCACAGGCATTTGCTGAAACGGTAGTTATTTTGAATATCGCTCAAAACTTTCCACTGTCCGGCCCATTGTACGCGCGTCACGTCGTGTGGTGGCTGTCATCGGTGGCCGGCCGGACACGCCAGCCAACCACGATGGAATGGGAATGTGCAGCAAAAATAAATAGCTCCAGCAGAAGGTAGCCGGTAGCCGGTCTTCTGGAATCGGAGTCGAGTGATATGTGGTAAGAATTCTTCCCCCATCCGCGACGGTTGCGGTTTTTGGAGTGTGCGCGGCAGCCGCTCCCGGAACAACCTTCGAAGAGAGCGTGCGTTCGGAGCGGGTTGACTTTTGCTGCACCCGGCCGCTACAAAATAAGGTCAAACTTCAGCCGCCAACACGGGCGAACGGTGTCAGCGGGATGCCTTGAATATGGTTCGGTTCATTTTCACGAAACGATCGCATTCTTTCGCACCGCTGGCCGACCGACCTCGACCGGCTGCCTTGAAGTTTATCAAAACGGAGTGGCTCACGCCAGGCGGTGATCCGGTCGGGACAGGAAGAACGCCAGCCTCTTCACCGGTCAAGCCCTTCAAGTCCTTCGTGCGACGGTTGAGAGGGGAAGAGGGGGGGTTTGATGAGCTTCTGCCAGGCGTGAGGTGTCCCGGGACGGCCCCCCCGAGACTCTTCATCACTGTCACTGGCGAGCTGTGAAGTTGGTGTCCGGCAGCGTGGATTGCATTGCTGCGGGTCAAACACCCGGCTCGGTGCCGAGCGTCGGGTGTCGAGGCGTTCTGTGTTTGTGTTAAAATTACACCCAATGACCTCGAAACCGTTGGCATTGTGGATGATGCACATGCGCGCTAATTGAGGGCCTGTTTTGCGGACGTTGATTATGTTTGGGGCTTTTGTTGTTTGTTTGCAAAGCTTGTCCAGGGGAGAGTTATCTCGGTACGAGTGGCAGGGTTAAGAAAGAAGTTGATAGGTCGAACCGCCAAAACCAGCCCGGCCGTTGCTGCGCGCGGCCGAGAGCGCCAGATTGAGTGACCCAGGGACCGGGAGACCTTAATTGAATTTGATGATGCACCACCGTGCACTCCGGTCATCTTAATTGTCAATCCAAATTTAGCAGCGAACAAAACAAAAAGGTCGACCGTTCGGTACGGTGGCTGATTAACACGGTCTCGTTCGGGGTGCAACGTTTACCCATCTTAATGTTGTTTGTTTATGGGCCTGTGTGTTTTGCGCGGGATCATGCATTTTTCACCTATATTGATTACTTTCACTACCTTTTCGCTCATAGCACCGCGGGTTCGTCGCTTGGCCAAGTCTTTCGTTAAAACTTTAACATACGGTAGAACCGATGAAGCCAATAATTTGCGACCTTCTCCTATCAGCGGCAGCATACTGTGCGATATCGTGGCTTCTTCTCACAACGCCGACTCACACTTACGCTTAAAATAAAAACAAATGCTTCAAAAACACACAGAAAGTGTGCCGCTGGGGCAGGTTTCGAATGGCGCTTGAGAGAGCGAAAGGAAAAGAGCATTAACGCCACGGCAATCACCTTAATCCCATCCCGGAGTGACTTCCGGACGAGCCGGGGAACGTGCATTTTCTGCGCGCGCGGCTCTTCTACGTCACTTACGTAAGGCTCGTAAGGAGGTTCGTCGCCTTTCATGTCCATCGAGATCGAACCACAGCGCGTCTAATGATCGTGTTCGATCGCCTGAAAGATGCGAGCGGTGCGATAAAAGACACACGCACGCAACTC
Organism: Anopheles cracens; assembly: GCA_002091845.1. Taxonomy (NCBI): domain Eukaryota; kingdom Metazoa; phylum Arthropoda; class Insecta; order Diptera; family Culicidae; genus Anopheles; species Anopheles cracens. The sequence continues at coordinate 8,101 of KZ069905.1, forward strand.
GTCTGCTGCTATTCCTTCTGCACCCTTAATCACCTCACCTCGACGCAGACATTCTTTCAATTTGGCGAATCGATACATTATAATCTTCTCCCTGCACGCGGCGCGATCGGAAGCGCACCGTGGTCCACTCCTTCGAACGCACCGGGTGCTTCCTGGGCTTTTGGAAGCCGCACCACTAAACAAATACGCTGGGCCTGAGTGTGTGCGGTCTCCGACGAACGTGAAAGAAAGTGGGCTGTGACGATCATTATAAATCACTCAACGAGTCTCTCGCCGCTCGCACCCCTATCTATGAGCGACTGTGTGCCGCACGCATCCTGATCCATCGTGCCCGGTTCTGGTGCGTCCGTCTAATGTCCGGCGAGGCGCCGGCCGGCCTCGAACCGCGTGGCAAAATCCTTTCCGGAACGCATCGATACGGCCGATCGGTATGCGTACGGACACCACGCCGAACTTTCGAACCGCGGTAATTGCTGCCAAAGGCCATTAACTAAATTATCGCACCCGCTCGACGCTGGACTATATATCCTTTCACTTTTTTCGGACTCCCTTATCACTCTTCTTTCAGCGCCTGCTACAGGCATGATCGGGTGGACGCCGATCGTGGACGGGATTCGACTTTCGACGTAATGCATCGTAGGGTTTGTTTGCCTTTTTTTCGTGCGCGGCTTTCTTTGCCTTTGTTTTCACACGTTCCGACTGCAGTTTCGTTACGCTTGCCGGGTGTTGTGGGTAAAACAATTAACTCGCGGAAGGTGACGATGTGCGGGGATGTGAGGTGCGTATCTGTATCAAAGTTTCACCATCGGTGGTGAGTTGTAATTTATGACTACGTATAAGGTACCGATGTGATGCAATGTATGCAACAAAGATTGTGCAGTTCAATTAAGATTACTTTTTACGATTGATTTCAAACTATCCTTTTCTTATGTTTTAGACATATTCTTGTCAAACAATACTTTAAATTTTCCTCCAATAAAACAATAATTATCAACTTCTTTCTTAACCCTGCCACTCGTACCGAGATAACTCTCCCCTGGACAAGCTTTGCAAACAAACAACAAAAGCCCCAAACATAATCAACGTCCGCAAAACAGGCCCTCAATTAGCGCGCATGTGCATCATCCACAATGCCAACGGTTTCGAGGTCATTGGGTGTAATTTTAACACAAACACAGAACGCCTCGACACCCGACGCTCGGCACCGAGCCGGGTGTTTGACCCGCAGCAATGCAATCCACGCTGCCGGACACCAACTTCACAGCTCGCCAGTGACAGTGATGAAGAGTCTCGGGGGGGCCGTCCCGGGACACCTCACGCCTGGCAGAAGCTCATCAAACCCCCCCTCTTCCCCTCTCAACCGTCGCACGAAGGACTTGAAGGGCTTGACCGGTGAAGAGGCTGGCGTTCTTCCTGTCCCGACCGGATCACCGCCTGGCGTGAGCCACTCCGTTTTGATAAACTTCAAGGCAGCCGGTCGAGGTCGGTCGGCCAGCGGTGCGAAAGAATGCGATCGTTTCGTGAAAATGAACCGAACCATATTCAAGGCATCCCGCTGACACCGTTCGCCCGTGTTGGCGGCTGAAGTTTGACCTTATTTTGTAGCGGCCGGGTGCAGCAAAAGTCAACCCGCTCCGAACGCACGCTCTCTTCGAAGGTTGTTCCGGGAGCGGCTGCCGCGCACACTCCAAAAACCGCAACCGTCGCGGATGGGGGAAGAATTCTTACCACATATCACTCGACTCCGATTCCAGAAGACCGGCTACCGGCTACCTTCTGCTGGAGCTATTTATTTTTGCTGCACATTCCCATTCCATCGTGGTTGGCTGGCGTGTCCGGCCGGCCACCGATGACAGCCACCACACGACGTGACGCGCGTACAATGGGCCGGACAGTGGAAAGTTTTGAGCGATATTCAAAATAACTACCGTTTCAGCAAATGCCTGTGACATGGAGCAAGGGAGTTGCTGCTGCTGGGTTATGGAAATATTTTCCCCCGCTGATGATGGATGTACTTGCGCTTGTCATGGAGCGGTGGAAGTCCCAGTGCAGTCGCGACAGGTGGAAAAATGTGACTGCAATTGCACCGACCATACTTCCGCGTACTTGAGACGTCGGGGATAGGAAGATTAGACGAAGGAAACGCCATCGAAGGCCATATAAAAACGAGTAATATAAATAGGGGGAAAAATCCTCAATATTTGACTGAACCAGTTTAAGACCTTGAGAATTATAACCACTTGTCACGAAGCTAACATTTTTCAACAAAATATCGCATAATTGATTCACGGTTTAAACATTTATATTTTTTTAATAAATAGAGCAAATCAAACATAGTCCAACAAATCCCTGCAAGTTCATTACCATAACTCATTAAATTGAATTAAAAACCATTTACGTTTATAATATATCAACAACAAAAAAATAGTTCCCAAAGGAAAGATTTGTTCAAACCTCCATCAAGCGACGAACTCGCGCCATGTTTTGAATCCGATTGTCATGTACCGCAAGATTGTCACCCAGATTATATTTGCACCCCGCAAGTCACGTACGTTTGTCACCACGTTTTCGTACGCGGCTCGATCGATTTGATAACCGGCTTCATAACGAAAATCCACCGTACCACCCAAGCGCACTCGCCGGTAGAAAAGCAGCCGTTCGCATATCGTTCGAAATCTAGCCCACCGGCCCCCGCCGACAGTCAGGAAGCTTAGCGAGACGAATTGACAAGCTTAAAATAATGTTCCTCTCCACACCGCGCCCGCGCGCGCGTATTTGCGGAAAGTTTTGCCAAGTGAAATAGTTTCGTACTTTCTTCGCGCGGCATTTCTTGTCGGCTTTGGCTACGACGTTCGGCGGATTTATTTATATATTCGCCCGGCTCCGGGGGGCTCCGGTCCGGCTGTGGTCCGCTCCACCAACGCTGAAACACGCGCAGCCACTTACCCACCAGCTTATAGTTTATGTTCACTCGTTCACCACACAAACGCACACACACGAGCCCACCCGATCGAGTGCCGCTCGTCAAACGTCATCGTCTCCCGTCGATGAAACGTTGTAAATCAAAAAGGTCTAACATCGAAAATATTTTAATCGCTTTTTTGCTTCCAGTTCGCTTCGTTTTGTTTCACCCACCTGCACCATTAATGTCGAACGCGGTGCGCGCGAGCCATTTTCTGCGGGAGGTTTCGAAAAAAATGTGCATCGCTTCAGCCGGATGGAGATTTCTTCTGTTTTGTGTTGTTTTCGTTTACCGCTACGGCTCGCATGCTTACATTCCGTTAATTTAATTACAAAAACCAATGGTGTAAGGTACTTTTGTTTCTTTCGTTTGATGCGACGCTTTCCACTGGAGGGCCACGTTTTTTGCGAGATGAATCTTGAGCATCTTGGGCTCGGTTGGTAATTAAAACCAAGACACCAACCGAATGCGCACAAACGAACGCATGAGGAGAGACGTGATTGCAACCCCCTTTGCTAGCTAACGAGAAAAAAACGGTTTGCTTTGGTCTCGATGCGGAGCGGTTTCGCATTAAATGCCGCAGCCGAGCATCATCGCTTTATTATGCAGCCGCGTCTTTTCGCTTGCCATTCCAGCTCGTCACACTATTCTGGGAACTTATTCTTGGCTTTTAGTGGCTTGGATGGTGTTTTGATAGCACTTTTGGAATAGTTTTGGAGAATATTTCGCGGCAAGTTCTTATTTGTATGCTAATTTTATTTTGCAGTTACTCAGCTTTACTTCGCGAATTCAGACATATAGAAATAATGTATGTATTGATTAAAGATATAAATAAAATAAACAATAATAAAATCTAAATCAACAATAAAATGTAATGGATTTTAGTTATTGATAGGGTAACATTGGAAACTAAAAACGTAAATGTAAAAATAAAGGCATAATGGTGATAGTTTGGCCAACTTCTTGTCAATTTTGACATTGTTGACGCATCAACCGTACAAAATATGCATGTTTTCATGATGTAGCAATACGTGTTAAAAAAACTAATTTTTTTAAACCACCATCTTCATTCTGTTTTCCACCATCATAGTCACTTGGCACCACTGAACGCATGTAGTCCAGCCGCAACAACACGCTTCTTGAAAAAGAGAAAATTTAATTTGACCTTAAATCTGCTTCCTTTCCC
>KZ069907.1:9592-21595 GCA_002091845.1 Anopheles cracens
TTTCCGCCGCTTGGTCTCGCCGTCCAGCTCGAGGGGTGATCGGGGTCGGTACTTTTCGCGATCAGCGGGTGACACGGAATTGCGCTGCAAATGGAAAGAATGGGAAGGTATAAAAAAGTGATCACCCCCTTATCACCCGCATCACAGCAATGCACTTACCATGCGCTCCTCGGCCGAGGGTCCCCCGAGCGGCACCTTCAGGTCCTCCCGGTGCAGATCGGGCGGTGCCTTCAGCATGCTCTGGGGGGCACCGTGCGGCAGGCCCATCGGGCCACCGAACGCCGTCAGCGGGCCGGCCAGCGCCCCCAGCCCCGGGATCGGTTGCGGTGGTCCGCCAGGTATCTGCTGTGCGTGGATCTGCTGCTGCAATTGGACGCAGACGAAGGTGGAGCAGGAGAAGCAGGAAGAGAGGTGAAGGGAGCGAGAGAGAGAGAGAGAGATGCACAGAGAGAAGAAGGGAAAACCAATTAGTTGATCTCAAGTGTAATGTCGCAGCGGCGGCAGCAGCGCGTACGTAGTATAAGGTAGTGGTGATGGTGATTGTGGTCGAATCGAGATGGCGAGTGTGTGTATAATCAATCGTCGTGTCACGGAAGAGGCAATGTACAGATGCGATACACAATTTAACGAAGAAAACGGAACGAAAAATAAAACAGAAAAAAAACAAACGAAATGATTATTCAAAACACACCCGGCTGACACCAAACACGGTAAATGGAATCAATTGAGTGATGCGAATTATGGCCAGTGAGTTTGCGGAAGCTGCCCCTTGTATCAGGTGTCAATTCGGTTGCACATGCACACACACACACACACATTAAACATGCAGCAACACACACATGCAACAACCACCATTCGTGTCGGGTCGTGGCGTGGTTTGGAAGTAATTATGATATTTGAGTGATTTAATTAAATTGTTATAATCATTATGTGCGCATTAACGTCAATCGTCCGTATACCCCCGCCGGTTGAGTCAATACAGTGAGGGGAGGTGAGTTAGCACGAATTTTGCACCACTGAATGGAGGGGCAGGGGTCCATTTTTCCGTGTGCAGAGCGTGAAGAGTACCAATCCCCGCTACGATCGATAGCACGACGTGAGGAAATTGTTTACATATAATGAGCGAAGAATTAAATTAGCACTACGGGGAGTGCGCGTGTGGGGTTTGCTGGCTGGCTGGCTTTCATGGGTGTGTCAATATTGACTGCTGGGGATACTTGCCCCTAATTTGGTTAGTTGTATGTTGTAGTGAACTCAATTTGAATCGACACTTGCCACAACTGGCTCAACCGAGAGTGATCTTTTTGATGTTAGGGTGGGGTGGGTGATGTAGGTGGAGTGGTTTCGAACAGCGCATTAAACCGATCATGAATAATGACCCCAGCGCGGTGGTACGGCGTGGGTAGAAACAGACAGAAACTCGAAATGTATCGGAATGTAACCCACATTCCGGCGGCGGTGGGTGGTAGGAGCGAGAGCGAGTGGAAGGAAAGGTGTGAATATAAATATTTATTTTCGAACAAACGGGCGCTCACCTCCCGGCATGGCCCACACCCAAGCCCAACCACGGTATGGGTTTGATTTTCGGTTTTTTAATCCCATCTACATGCCACCGCAGCACGCAGGCAATCGGGAGCAACACGGATGAAACATTAATCGGTCAGCGATAGCACGGTGTGTGCAAATACTGATTGAACCGACCCCACCCACGCTGCGGTTGCACGCGAGGCGTGTTGAATGGGAATTGGTGTGGGTTGGATTGTCTTTTTATTGACAGTGATGGAGGCGGAGCGAGTGATTTTGACATTCTTTTGCTAAATTTGTATCCTGATAGGTGTGAGGTGTGGGTTCCTAATTTTATTTTGGATTTTATTGCTACTTCTATTCCTATTCAATTTCATTTACATACCGTGTATTTAAAATGTATTCCTTTTTTAAAATAACAAGTTAAAATGCTTGATATTCGTATCCTACAAATGTATGGCATCGATCAAAAGTTCTTACATAGTTTTTAGAAAATAGTCCTTTTTCGCAACTTATGAGCACCATTTCCCTTTCAACCGTAATGGAATTCAATTATTTTGTCACATTTATTGACATTCCAACGATGACAAAAAGGACCACCGAAATTCTTTCGAGATATAATTGCAAATATTCGTGACCAATCCGCCGACTGTGCACACTTCAAACCACCCCGCGGCCGATATCCTGCAAACAGGCAGAGCGTGGTAAATAGAGTGTCCACAGGCAGCGCTAGCAGCCCAACACCGAATCGAAAGCTGCGCGGTGGTTATGGTTTGGGCAGGCCGCGAAAAATCGTGCGGTTTTGCATCCCCCGCACGGCTCGAACACTGCGCTTTGTGGCTGCGGCAGGCGAAAGCGCGCCCGCACCGGTATCTCGCAACAACGTTGCGGTTGATGTTCGATTCGATTGTGGTAATATGAGTTAGCACGAATTTTGCAGCGCCCGCACCGGTATCTCGCAACAACGTTGCGGTTGATGTTCGATTCGATTGTGGTAATATGAGTTAGCACGAATTTTGCTGAATGGGGGGGAGGGGTCCATTTTTCCGTGTGCAGAGCGAGAAGAGTACCAATCCTCGCTACGATCGATAGCACGACGTGAGGAAATTGTTTACATATAATGAGCGAAGAATTAAATTAGCACTACGGGGAGTGCGCGCCTGCATTCGTCCGTGTGCTTCGCGGATGCCGTGGAAATTACTGTGCACCTTTGCCTCGACGAGGTTTTCCGGTTTTCCACCCTCCTCCCTCTCTCTTCCTGCCACCCACACCACCGCCGGCTTTCTTCTAACGACATCGTCATCATCGTGTCCTTTACCGCCACCGGGCCACCGTTGCTGTACGGTAAGCGAATAAAACCCCAAGAGCAGTGTGAACCACGGTCACCGACCACCCACCACCCACCAACCAAACCAGCGCCGCCACACGCGGTGGCGGGCCGTAGTCGTTTGCTGCTGGTTGGAAAGTTGGAACGAGTTTTCGCGCGCACGAAACAAAGGACATGAACCCTCATCCTTCCCCGGCAACGGGTGGCGTGTTTTCCTCCATTTCCTTGGGGTTCGGTTGATGAAAGCTTCCGGGTTGGTTCCGCGGTAGCGATGTGGGGGAGGGAAAGCATAATGAAATATGAACTCGGTATTGGACCGGAAGCGGTTTCCTGCTACTGCCGCCGCCTGCTGCTATTACGATGGGATTGGGGTGGGTGGGGAGGTGTGTTTTAATTGGAAGGAGACCTTTCCGCCACCCGCTCCTCGTTAAGGCGTAACACGCAGTGGGGCGAGGAGGGCAAAACTTTCGCAGTCATTTACAAACGATTGCCGCACGTCGAGAAATTGCACGCTTCCACGCGGGCTGTGCGGGCGCGCGTAGGTCAACCGTGGCGTTCCGTGGGCCCTGCTGGCGGCGTCTGGATGGGCGCGACGGAACCGGGGGGTTCGGGCACGACAAAAGAGCTTAAAGGAACGCCCGAGGACGGCTGGTGTTGTGGGCAGCGAGCCAAAAGGCGACGACGACGAGGACGGGGCGTTGGCGTTTATTTGCGTTTATGTAGCAGGAAATGGTTCAAATTAAAATGAATTACAGCAAACGAACGGCACGGTCCGGGCGCTAGAGCTTGAGGTCACACTGCTGGAAGCTGGGAGCAGAAGCGGTGCCAACTTTACGGCCCTCCCTCGTGAAAGTAAATACCACCGTGGTGAGAAGTGAGTGACCGGTGTGAGTTTCTGCACGGGGAAATGCACAACAAGCAGGGGAACGAAAGGAAAAAGTCAATAAACCATCGACGAACAAATTCATCTCTCTGTGGCAGGTTGTGGTCTTCGGTGGATTATCTTTTTCGACGAACTCCATCTCTAATTTACGTGAAGCCTCAAGCAGACCAACAGCTGCGAAGCGCGTTTTGTGAGTACCTTTTTCGCTATAATGATCCTTACTCAAGCGCTCATTTGCGTGGAAGCTTCAGCTTCAATAGCTGGTTCTATAAATCAATATTGGCTTTGTGTTTCAATGCTTCAAAACGCCTAATACCTCTGAATACCATAATTTGTTTGTACTAAAAAACAATTAATTGATTGATTGATTAAACATCTGGAAGATTTACGTGAAATTCAAACCCGTAACTCTCGAAAAGCGATTGGAAGCGACTGGTCCCTGCATGATCCTTGACAGTTCACTAGTAAGCCATTGCTCGCACATGACGATCGCTCATACATGCAGTTCATTTAATGTGGTTGCTTACGCCATAGGTTCGAATTCATGCGACACTCGGGGTGTCCCTTTCAGAATACTATTATTTAAAATCGAACACAATCGAAAGGGTGCTTCAATTACAGCAATTACTTAAAGACACCTGTTTCTGTTAGCACATATTACGACTATAGCATTCAACAACATTCCCGGTTCAACCACCGAGCTAACAAAACCCAAATCAGACAACTACTCAGAAAAAAAGAGCAGGAAAATCCATCCTCGCTCGCTCAACTTTCGACGTGAGCACGGAAAGCAAACCCTCCCCCTCGGGGGTCGTGCTTTTCCTCCCACTGTAGACGACTGGGGTAAATGTTTTACAGCAGCAGCATGTTTCAACCCCGTTTATGGTGACTGGAACGGACGGGGCGCTCTTTCGCTAGCCACCGTACGTATCGGGGAGGTGGGTGTGTGTTGCTAACCACCATCGTTTCCGGCGCCAGAAGGATGCCATTACTGCCGCCGCGGTAATGCTTCGTTTGCTTTGTCGCCTTTCGCAGCACATATGGTTTACGTCCGTTTTACTTTTCTGCTGTCGGGTGATTTTATTTGCTTCTTCACGTAATCACTTGACGAGTTGATTTATATGTTATGTAGCGGCACGAAAAAAAACACGGTCAGTGTGGTTTTTGGTGGTCATGCTGACGTACTTCCAAGTAGTTAGGAGTTAGTTCGGGGTGTTTTTCTTCTCTTTTAGAAGAATTTGTGTGAATCGTTGACTCTTTTCTAAGGACAAGATTCTTTTGACTCATTTCAACCTAATGACTCGACCAACACGTTGAATTCCGAAAAAAGTTTCAAAAAGCCCGACTAAAGAGAAGTGTCAAAATAGCTAAAAAAAAAACAGAAGAAATATATTCAAGTGATTAAAAAAATCTAAATTAAAAGATTTCTAGATGAAAGACTAGAAATGAAACAAAATGAGACAGGATGATTTACTACTATAATGTAAACAAATATTTCCAAGCAACAACTTAACTTTTGCTGCACATCACTAGTCAAAGTATAAACCTCGTCTTGCGGATATATGCGAGAAACAAAAGAAAACAATCCTTTAACCTTCAAGCAAAAGATAGAGATAGAAAGAAAGAATGAGAGAGAAAGAGACAGAGGACACTGAAAGATGCCGAACCCGAAAGAGGCAGCCGGAAGTTAAAAAGAAATGAACGAAAACTTGGTCATGCTTTCGGTCCGGCAGGATGCAATTAATCTATTTATTCATCGTGCGTGTTTCGGCACCCCCCCCAATTTGGGTGGAGGAAAAGTTGAACCGATGTAATAATCATCAGCAGGACGAGATAGCATCAACTCGCCGCACGGAACGAAACCTCCGAAAAACGATGATTTCGGATCCCCCCCTTCACACACACACACACACATAGGGTGAGCGCGGGCGGAGGTTATTAATCCTTCCGATGGGGTGGGTTGGGAAGAAGCGAACTGGAAACAAAAACTGGATGGATCGGAAACTTTTCGCCCCATCGAACATCGTGGAGCACAACAGGGACTACCCGGGAGAGGAAGTGCCCGGTGTGGTGGGGAAATGTTTGCAATAAATGATTCGCAACCCGGGCAAGGTGACAACAACCTGGGACAGGAGGGAAGAGAGGGTTGAGCGGGGATAGGTCCCCCGGAAAACAGGAACTACCGGGCTCCAGCTACTGCTGTTCACGTCCACGCTCACATCCAACCACACACTCACTTTCTCTTTCCACCCTCGCTCGAAGTATCCCTTCGCCTTCGTTTCGGCCCCCTGTGCTGTTTATGATCCGGTTCATTTGTGTAAGCACGCTCCACACACTGGCCGGGGCGCAAACTAGCGTTCGAGGCGCCGGATAGCGAAACGGAAGCAAACTGTTCCACCCACCGCACCCGTTTGCACCTGAAGCGTATAACACAATATAAACGTGTGGAAAACTGTATCCCGACACACTTCCCCCACGCAGGGCCCGGGACGAAATTGCGTGCTCCGAATCCGATCCGAAAGACCGGTGCTGGTGGTGGTGGTGGTAGTGGTGCCACGTTAACGTTTCCACCGGGTGGTGGTGGTGGTTTGTTGTGGTGTTTTTCCGTACGCTTTGGGACAACGGAACGGGGCGAGTGCGGAACGTCCTGCCCGAACACACCCCGAACTGGTGGGGTGGTGTTTGAGTGAAATTAAATAGGATGATTATATTAAAATGTGGTTATACGATTATAATTATGCTAGCAATTTAGTTTACGACGGTGCCGCAGCAGCAGCACAGGGAGGTTTGGTTGATTGTGTGCGCCGGCATTAGGTTTTTGATGTCCTTTTTTGTTTCCATACGCACGCACACCCCACACAAGCTGCGAGGAACACGGAAAAAGCGTGGATTTCTGAGCAGGGGGTGTTCTGACCACAAATTTTCACCCCCCCCAATTTGGGTGGAGGAAAAGTTGAACCGATGTAATAATCATCAGCAGGACGAGATAGCATCAACTCGCCGCACGGAACGAAACCTCCGAAAAACGATGATTTCGGATCCCCCCCTTCACACACACACACACACATAGGGTGAGCGCGGGCGGAGGTTATTAATCCTTCCGATGGGGTGGGTTGGGAAGAAGCGAACTGGAAACAAAAACTGGATGGATCGGAAACTTTTCGCCCCATCGAACATCGTGGAGCACAACAGACGACTGGGGTAAATGTTTTACAGCAGCAGCATGTTTCAACCCCGTTTATGGTGACTGGAACGGACGGGGCGCTCTTTCGCTAGCCACCGTACGTATCGGGGAGGTGGGTGTGTGTTGCTAACCACCATCGTTTCCGGCGCCAGAAGGATGCCATTACTGCCGCCGCGGTAATGCTTCGTTTGCTTTGTCGCCTTTCGCAGCACATATGGTTTACGTCCGTTTTACTTTTCTGCTGTCGGGTGATTTTATTTGCTTCTTCACGTAATCACTTGACGAGTTGATTTATATGTTATGTAGCGGCACGAAAAAAAACACGGTCAGTGTGGTTTTTGGTGGTCATGCTGACGTACTTCCAAGTAGTTAGGAGTTAGTTCGGGGTGTTTTTCTTCTCTTTTAGAAGAATTTGTGTGAATCGTTGACTCTTTTCTAAGGACAAGATTCTTTTGACTCATTTCAACCCAGAAATGGGGAGAAAGTTTCCTAGGAACATTGCGATCTTTAAGATCACCACAATGTGGGGAACAATCGATTCGGTATTGGAATTGAAGAATCGTCATAAGAGTTGCGGTGAAACAGAAGGACAAAGGAGCTAATAAAAAATAAAATAAAAACTCTTTGGGAAAGTGACGCGTTAACAATCTAATCGACCGCAACTAGCTCTTTCACCGGTCGTTAAACTTCGGCGGGTGGAAATTTTATATTTAATTAATTATCCTCCGGACTTTGCACCGAAGCGATTATCGCCCAAAGCCGTCACTCGATTCGCTCGTTCGTCGTCGTCTCACCCGTCTCTAATTTCACCAACCGAAAAGTAGGCCATTAGGGACCGGGTTCCGGCAACTAACTCCATCAATTGTTGTACATCCCTCCCTGTTGAAGAGCCCTCCTCGGCAAAACAAAAAACCGAAACCCATCGAAATGTCAATCGTGCTGTGGTTAATAAGTGGGCTAAAGGCGCACGATAAGAAAAACCTAGCCACACGACGACGATGGGGGGCGGATGGGACGCCGCCGCTGATGGTGCTGATTAAATCTAAATTACTTCGGGCGACCACCACCCCGTGGTTCGTACATTAGCCTCCCAGCTCGCGTGGGCGGCGGGAAGCGAACGATGGCAATCGAAGGGGGTTAATGGTGACGTGTTGAACCTTTTCGCACGCATAACTTTTAACAGCGGTGCTCGCTCGTTCGAAGTTGATTACGATGGAACGATTTTGCGATTGTTGAGGGAGATAAGAAGATCGCTTAATGACTGACAACGGAACGGTTTCCACCGCAGGCGCACCACACACCAGAGCGAGCGAGAGAAGCATACTCTTTCGCAGTAAGCGACCGAACGGACAGGGCGACAAGGTTCAGGAAATTTTGGGTAAGTGGAACCGGAAGGCCCGTGGCGGAAGCAGCGGTAGACAGGGGACGAGTGGAAAAGAAATGAACGAAAACTTGGTCATGCTTTCGGTCCGGCAGGATGCAATTAATCTATTTATTCATCGTGCGTGTTTCGGCACCGTGATAGCGTGCGTGATAGCAGTGACGGAACAGGGTCGGGGACAGAAATACGAAGTGAACGAAAAAGATTCCGGCGGTTCCCTCCCACTCGAACGCCACGCAACGCGCATTGCTGCCCCGAGAATGAAATTAGTGTCATAAAATCGAATGAACCTCGGGCACGAGGAACGCGAGGAACACGCAACGGGCACGGTGGAGGAGAAGCTCAGAAAATAGAGAAATAAATACGGAAGAATTCATTGCTCCATTTTCTCGCTGGTGTCGTTATGGTCGACGTCGTCCTTTCGAAAGGGCGAACGTTTTATTGTCACGTCCCGGGGACGCAAACATAATCATTCGGTCATCCACCTCCTCTCCCCCAAACGCGCACACACACACCCTGGTAGAGGGTGGAAGTGATTTCTTCACAAGGACATCACACCAACCCCTCGGTGCCGGCGCGCGGACGGATCGTCGAGAGCAGTCCGAGGCATTTGCTTTCCATTACCAATTTTTGGGGGGGCCGGTTTGCCGGAGGAGCTCGTGGTCGGTGGTGCTGGATGAAATAAAAGGACTCCCAGCAGATGAAAGAAGCTCGAACTGAGGCCCGACTGCGAGCCGGAGAGGTGCCGGAGCGTTTTGACCATAAATGAAGCGTACAAATAGAAATAGCCTTGACACTCTCCCACCTACCCATACACGCCCCAGCATAGGGAACGAAATGGGAAGCGACGACGGTCTTCTGCTGGGGCTTGGGCACCATAATCGTTGGGAATTGTGTGCTGACAGAATAAAGCACCGTTTCAGGCGACAGTGAAGACGTTCCGAGCGCGTCGTGTTCCGGAGCAGCGAAAAACATGACTCCTAGCGCTACCGGCAGCGATAGAGAGAGAGAGAGAGAGAGAGATGACTCTTTTCTAAGGACAAGATTCTTTTGACTCATTTCAACCTAATGACTCGACCAACACGTTGAATTCCGAAAAAAGTTCCAAAAAGCCCGACTAAAGAGAAGTGTCAAAATAGCTAAAAAAACAGAAGAAATATATTCAAGTGATTAAAAAAATCTAAATTAAAAGATTTCTAGATGAAAGACTAGAAATGAAACAAAATGAGACAGGATGATTTACTACTATAATGTAAACAAATATTTCCAAGCAACAACTTAACTTTTGCTGCACATCACTAGTCAAAGTATAAACCTCGTCTTGCGGATATATGCGAGAAACAAAAGAAAACAATCCTTTAACCTTCAAGCAAAAGATAGAGATGGAAAGAAAGAATCAGAGAGAAAGAAACAGAGGACACTGAAAGATGCCGAACCCGAAAGAGGCAGCCGGAAGTTAGAAAGAAATGAACGAAAACTTGGTCATGCTTTCGGTCCGGCAGGATGCAATTAATCTATTTATTCATCGTGCGTGTTTCGGCAAAAAAAAAAATCACGCAAATAAAAAATATCTAGATGGAATCAAGATGTTTATCAACCCGTTTCCGTAACGAAACGTGAGTGAATGTTGATAATTTTTGAGGCAAATCAGAAAAAAAGCATCGTGATCTCGGATGGAGGAGCGCAACCTCCTGCCGTTGTTGTGGCAGGTGGGGTACGGCTCTCTTACTCTGTATGGGTTGGCAAATACGAACGGAATCGGGGAGCCTAATGGTGTGTTGTCCCAATCATTCGCGTGCGTTTCATTGGCTACTTACACCGATGATGGCGTTCAGTTCCGGCATCGTGACCTGTTTCGCCCGCTCGACGGCCGACGCAATCTGCTGCTGGTGTTCCGTTGCCAAGAATGGCAGCAGCTGTCCGATCAGGGCGTTCAGTCGTTTGGCAATTTCGGTCTGGAAAGGGAAATTGAAAGATGATTGAAAAAGGTTAGTATACATAAGTTGCGTTAAGAGGTAACAGCTATTCGACTAGCAAATTCGTACAAACTGCGTCCCAACGCTTGACTATTCGTTATCAAAATGTGACTCTTAAAGTTGTAAAGTGAATGAAACCGACGTGAACGAATTCGTGAACCCCATAATATGCCTTTAAAATACTGAATTCCTTCAGGTGTTCCGGCAACAGGGACCCGCTGTGAGGGATTGAACTAATCTTTTGAATAAATTATTACCACGCTTAACCCAGCCGGCCTTTTTGTCCAGCGCAAAGGGTAGATGCACATGCCAAAAAGGCGAAAAATAGCTAACAAAAAAGCGAACAACTTGGGGCCCCAAAACTTTGTCATCCCAAAAAGGATCGTTGAGCCATTTTCTTTTCACTGGAAGATGAAGATGCCTTCCGGAAGCTATTTTATTGGTGCCCACTCACACACGCACACGCTTGATACATTAAATTTAGATATTTTTTTCTTCATTCAAATGTACCGCAGTCTTTACTTTCCGAAGTACGAAGCAAACCAACCTGCTACCTGTCATCGCGGCGGGGCGTGGGTTTTGAGCCAATGATATTAAACATCACTCACCCGTAGCCTTCTTCCAGGTTCTCGATTTTATTCGAAGAATGATATGATCTGTTCTTTTTTTTCATCTTCGGAGGAGGGAGTGTGATTCAGGTCGCAAATCTACAAACAAACCATCTGACCGTAAACGGGACCGAAAAAGAGGTATATAAAAATTTGCGACTTCAGCCAACTGTTTCCGTCACCTTCTTCACTTAAATCAACTTCTTCCCCGTCGACAGTCCGGCAGGGATGATGGAGACGCCAGGTAGGTCACGTTGTGTGCAAAGCAGATGGACGGTTTCCGTTGCGAAGGGCCGGGGAAGATTTAACACGATGGCTGTAAAGAGGACTTATTTCTCGGACCAAACCAAACAAAAAACCGCCCCATAAGCCACGTAGCCAAGATGAACGGATGGAAGAAACGGCAACCGAAAGAATAAAAGAATATCTTACACCTCTCTCGGCGACGAGAAAAAAAAATTTCGGGATGCGTCAGTGTAGCAGAGAGGGAAAAATGATTTCTTGTGCTCCATTGTGGTCTCCCCGCTCTCATCCTTGGTGTGAATTTTTCAAGCACAAATCCCGGCTCATCATCATTCGCAATAACGAAACGGGCACAAACAAGCGCACGCACGTACGCACGAGAAGGCGTCACTTGCTTGCTGGCAGCAAAGAACAAAGGCTGCGCCACCAGGAGAGTGAACGAAAAATGATTGAAGTTGATGAGCGTACGATGCCTTTGGCACACACCCACACACACTTATAGCTGTCGTAGTGACGTTGAGGGTGGTGGTGGCGGTTTGATGGATTCGGTGTTGATGAATGGCTAAACCGACGAGATTTAGAGGCGACGACGTCTGCCCTTTGCGCATTTTTTTTTGTTTTGCTCCTGCTCTTTCCATACAAACGAGCAGCAGCAATCCACCCACGGCACCCACGGAATTCCGGCCACGGGCTCAGCAATCCGTAATTCATGATGAAGATCCCCATCCAATAACGGGCGTGCTTTTTTTCGTTGTTGTGTCCTTCGCCGTGCGTGCGCCTCCCCCCGGTTAGCATTCAAACCACGAGGTGAAATCATTTTCTTTATTCCGTCGCGTTAACAGGAAATGAACTACGGTGGGCAACAAAAAAAGATGAT
>KZ069907.1:32466-44359 GCA_002091845.1 Anopheles cracens
ATCATCTTTTTTTGTTGCCCACCGTAGTTCATTTCCTGTTAACGCGACGGAATAAAGAAAATGATTTCACCTCGTGGTTTGAATGCTAACCGGGGGGAGGCGCACGCACGGCGAAGGACACAACAACGAAAAAAAGCACGCCCGTTATTGGATGGGGATCTTCATCATGAATTACGGATTGCTGAGCCCGTGGCCGGAATTCCGTGGGTGCCGTGGGTGGATTGCTGCTGCTCGTTTGTATGGAAAGAGCAGGAGCAAAACAAAAAAAAATGCGCAAAGGGCAGACGTCGTCGCCTCTAAATCTCGTCGGTTTAGCCATTCATCAACACCGAATCCATCAAACCGCCACCACCACCCTCAACGTCACTACGACAGCTATAAGTGTGTGTGGGTGTGTGCCAAAGGCATCGTACGCTCATCAACTTCAATCATTTTTCGTTCACTCTCCTGGTGGCGCAGCCTTTGTTCTTTGCTGCCAGCAAGCAAGTGACGCCTTCTCGTGCGTACGTGCGTGCGCTTGTTTGTGCCCGTTTCGTTATTGCGAATGATGATGAGCCGGGATTTGTGCTTGAAAAATTCACACCAAGGATGAGAGCGGGGAGACCACAATGGAGCACAAGAAATCATTTTTCCCTCTCTGCTACACTGACGCATCCCGAAAATTTTTTTTCTCGTCGCCGAGAGAGGTGTAAGATATTCTTTTATTCTTTCGGTTGCCGTTTCTTCCATCCGTTCATCTTGGCTACGTGGCTTATGGGGCGGTTTTTTGTTTGGTTTGGTCCGAGAAATAAGTCCTCTTTACAGCCATCGTGTTAAATCTTCCCCGGCCCTTCGCAACGGAAACCGTCCATCTGCTTTGCACACAACGTGACCTACCTGGCGTCTCCATCATCCCTGCCGGACTGTCGACGGGGAAGAAGTTGATTTAAGTGAAGAAGGTGACGGAAACAGTTGGCTGAAGTCGCAAATTTTTATATACCTCTTTTTCGGTCCCGTTTACGGTCAGATGGTTTGTTTGTAGATTTGCGACCTGAATCACACTCCCTCCTCCGAAGATGAAAAAAAAGAACAGATCATATCATTCTTCGAATAAAATCGAGAACCTGGAAGAAGGCTACGGGTGAGTGATGTTTAATATCATTGGCTCAAAACCCACGCCCCGCCGCGATGACAGGTAGCAGGTTGGTTTGCTTCGTACTTCGGAAAGTAAAGACTGCGGTACATTTGAATGAAGAAAAAAATATCTAAATTTAATGTATCAAGCGTGTGCGTGTGTGAGTGGGCACCAATAAAATAGCTTCCGGAAGGCATCTTCATCTTCCAGTGAAAAGAAAATGGCTCAACGATCCTTTTTGGGATGACAAAGTTTTGGGGCCCCAAGTTGTTCGCTTTTTTGTTAGCTATTTTTCGCCTTTTTGGCATGTGCATCTACCCTTTGCGCTGGACAAAAAGGCCGGCTGGGTTAAGCGTGGTAATAATTTATTCAAAAGATTAGTTCAATCCCTCACAGCGGGTCCCTGTTGCCGGAACACCTGAAGGAATTCAGTATTTTAAAGGCATATTATGGGGTTCACGAATTCGTTCACGTCGGTTTCATTCACTTTACAACTTTAAGAGTCACATTTTGATAACGAATAGTCAAGCGTTGGGACGCAGTTTGTACGAATTTGCTAGTCGAATAGCTGTTACCTCTTAACGCAACTTATGTATACTAACCTTTTTCAATCATCTTTCAATTTCCCTTTCCAGACCGAAATTGCCAAACGACTGAACGCCCTGATCGGACAGCTGCTGCCATTCTTGGCAACGGAACACCAGCAGCAGATTGCGTCGGCCGTCGAGCGGGCGAAACAGGTCACGATGCCGGAACTGAACGCCATCATCGGTGTAAGTAGCCAATGAAACGCACGCGAATGATTGGGACAACACACCATTAGGCTCCCCGATTCCGTTCGTATTTGCCAACCCATACAGAGTAAGAGAGCCGTACCCCACCTGCCACAACAACGGCAGGAGGTTGCGCTCCTCCATCCGAGATCACGATGCTTTTTTTCTGATTTGCCTCAAAAATTATCAACATTCACTCACGTTTCGTTACGGAAACGGGTTGATAAACATCTTGATTCCATCTAGATATTTTTTATTTGCGTGATTTTTTTTTTAGCCGAAACACGCACGATGAATAAATAGATTAATTGCATCCTGCCGGACCGAAAGCATGACCAAGTTTTCGTTCATTTCTTTCTAACTTCCGGCTGCCTCTTTCGGGTTCGGCATCTTTCAGTGTCCTCTGTTTCTTTCTCTCTGATTCTTTCTTTCCATCTCTATCTTTTGCTTGAAGGTTAAAGGATTGTTTTCTTTTGTTTCTCGCATATATCCGCAAGACGAGGTTTATACTTTGACTAGTGATGTGCAGCAAAAGTTAAGTTGTTGCTTGGAAATATTTGTTTACATTATAGTAGTAAATCATCCTGTCTCATTTTGTTTCATTTCTAGTCTTTCATCTAGAAATCTTTTAATTTAGATTTTTTTAATCACTTGAATATATTTCTTCTGTTTTTTTAGCTATTTTGACACTTCTCTTTAGTCGGGCTTTTTGGAACTTTTTTCGGAATTCAACGTGTTGGTCGAGTCATTAGGTTGAAATGAGTCAAAAGAATCTTGTCCTTAGAAAAGAGTCAACTCTCTCTCTCTCTCTCTCTCTATCGCTGCCGGTAGCGCTAGGAGTCATGTTTTTCGCTGCTCCGGAACACGACGCGCTCGGAACGTCTTCACTGTCGCCTGAAACGGTGCTTTATTCTGTCAGCACACAATTCCCAACGATTATGGTGCCCAAGCCCCAGCAGAAGACCGTCGTCGCTTCCCATTTCGTTCCCTATGCTGGGGCGTGTATGGGTAGGTGGGAGAGTGTCAAGGCTATTTCTATTTGTACGCTTCATTTATGGTCAAAACGCTCCGGCACCTCTCCGGCTCGCAGTCGGGCCTCAGTTCGAGCTTCTTTCATCTGCTGGGAGTCCTTTTATTTCATCCAGCACCACCGACCACGAGCTCCTCCGGCAAACCGGCCCCCCCAAAAATTGGTAATGGAAAGCAAATGCCTCGGACTGCTCTCGACGATCCGTCCGCGCGCCGGCACCGAGGGGTTGGTGTGATGTCCTTGTGAAGAAATCACTTCCACCCTCTACCAGGGTGTGTGTGTGCGCGTTTGGGGGAGAGGAGGTGGATGACCGAATGATTATGTTTGCGTCCCCGGGACGTGACAATAAAACGTTCGCCCTTTCGAAAGGACGACGTCGACCATAACGACACCAGCGAGAAAATGGAGCAATGAATTCTTCCGTATTTATTTCTCTATTTTCTGAGCTTCTCCTCCACCGTGCCCGTTGCGTGTTCCTCGCGTTCCTCGTGCCCGAGGTTCATTCGATTTTATGACACTAATTTCATTCTCGGGGCAGCAATGCGCGTTGCGTGGCGTTCGAGTGGGAGGGAACCGCCGGAATCTTTTTCGTTCACTTCGTATTTCTGTCCCCGACCCTGTTCCGTCACTGCTATCACGCACGCTATCACGGTGCCGAAACACGCACGATGAATAAATAGATTAATTGCATCCTGCCGGACCGAAAGCATGACCAAGTTTTCGTTCATTTCTTTACCACTCGTCCCCTGTCTACCGCTGCTTCCGCCACGGGCCTTCCGGTTCCACTTACCCAAAATTTCCTGAACCTTGTCGCCCTGTCCGTTCGGTCGCTTACTGCGAAAGAGTATGCTTCTCTCGCTCGCTCTGGTGTGTGGTGCGCCTGCGGTGGAAACCGTTCCGTTGTCAGTCATTAAGCGATCTTCTTATCTCCCACAACAATCGCAAAATCGTTCCATCGTAATCAACTTCGAACGAGCGAGCACCGCTGTTAAAAGTTATGCGTGCGAAAAGGTTCAACACGTCACCATTAACCCCCTTCGATTGCCATCGTTCGCTTCCCGCCGCCCACGCGAGCTGGGAGGCTAATGTACGAACCACGGGGTGGTGGTCGCCCGAAGTAATTTAGATTTAATCAGCACCATCAGCGGCGGCGTCCCATCCGCCCCCCATCGTCGTCGTGTGGCTAGGTTTTTCTTATCGTGCGCCTTTAGCCCACTTATTAACCACAGCACGATTGACATTTCGATGGGTTTCGGTTTTTTGTTTTGCCGAGGAGGGCTCTTCAACAGGGAGGGATGTACAACAATTGATGGAGTTAGTTGCCGGAACCCGGTCCCTAATGGCCTACTTTTCGGTTGGTGAAATTAGAGACGGGTGAGACGACGACGAACGAGCGAATCGAGTGACGGCTTTGGGCGATAATCGCTTCGGTGCAAAGTCCGGAGGATAATTAATTAAATATAAAATTTCCACCCGCCGAAGTTTAACGACCGGTGAAAGAGCTAGTTGCGGTCGATTAGATTGTTAACGCGTCACTTTCCCAAAGAGTTTTTATTTTATTTTTTATTAGCTCCTTTGTCCTTCTGTTTCACCGCAACTCTTATGACGATTCTTCAATTCCAATACCGAATCGATTGTTCCCCACATTGTGGTGATCTTAAAGATCGCAATGTTCCTAGGAAACTTTCTCCCCATTTCTGCGGGGGGGGTGAAAATTTGTGGTCAGAACACCCCCTGCTCAGAAATCCACGCTTTTTCCGTGTTCCTCGCAGCTTGTGTGGGGTGTGCGTGCGTATGGAAACAAAAAAGGACATCAAAAACCTAATGCCGGCGCACACAATCAACCAAACCTCCCTGTGCTGCTGCTGCGGCACCGTCGTAAACTAAATTGCTAGCATAATTATAATCGTATAACCACATTTTAATATAATCATCCTATTTAATTTCACTCAAACACCACCCCACCAGTTCGGGGTGTGTTCGGGCAGGACGTTCCGCACTCGCCCCGTTCCGTTGTCCCAAAGCGTACGGAAAAACACCACAACAAACCACCACCACCACCCGGTGGAAACGTTAACGTGGCACCACTACCACCACCACCACCAGCACCGGTCTTTCGGATCGGATTCGGAGCACGCAATTTCGTCCCGGGCCCTGCGTGGGGGAAGTGTGTCGGGATACAGTTTTCCACACGTTTATATTGTGTTATACGCTTCAGGTGCAAACGGGTGCGGTGGGTGGAACAGTTTGCTTCCGTTTCGCTATCCGGCGCCTCGAACGCTAGTTTGCGCCCCGGCCAGTGTGTGGAGCGTGCTTACACAAATGAACCGGATCATAAACAGCACAGGGGGCCGAAACGAAGGCGAAGGGATACTTCGAGCGAGGGTGGAAAGAGAAAGTGAGTGTGTGGTTGGATGTGAGCGTGGACGTGAACAGCAGTAGCTGGAGCCCGGTAGTTCCTGTTTTCCGGGGGACCTATCCCCGCTCAACCCTCTCTTCCCTCCTGTCCCAGGTTGTTGTCACCTTGCCCGGGTTGCGAATCATTTATTGCAAACATTTCCCCACCACACCGGGCACTTCCTCTCCCGGGTAGTCCGTGTTGTGCTCCACGATGTTCGATGGGGCGAAAAGTTTCCGATCCATCCAGTTTTTGTTTCCAGTTCGCTTCTTCCCAACCCACCCCATCGGAAGGATTAATAACCTCCGCCCGCGCTCACCCTATGTGTGTGTGTGTGTGTGAAGGGGGGGATCCGAAATCATCGTTTTTCGGAGGTTTCGTTCCGTGCGGCGAGTTGATGCTATCTCGTCCTGCTGATGATTATTACATCGGTTCAACTTTTCCTCCACCCAAATTGGGGGGGGTGAAAATTTGTGGTCAGAACACCCCCTGCTCAGAAATCCACGCTTTTTCCGTGTTCCTCGCAGCTTGTGTGGGGTGTGCGTGCGTATGGAAACAAAAAAGGACATCAAAAACCTAATGCCGGCGCACACAATCAACCAAACCTCCCTGTGCTGCTGCTGCGGCACCGTCGTAAACTAAATTGCTAGCATAATTATAATCGTATAACCACATTTTAATATAATCATCCTATTTAATTTCACTCAAACACCACCCCACCAGTTCGGGGTGTGTTCGGGCGCCGAAACACGCACGATGAATAAATAGATTAATTGCATCCTGCCGGACCGAAAGCATGACCAAGTTTTCGTTCATTTCTTTTTAACTTCCGGCTGCCTCTTTCGGGTTCGGCATCTTTCAGTGTCCTCTGTCTCTTTCTCTCTCATTCTTTCTTTCTATCTCTATCTTTTGCTTGAAGGTTAAAGGATTGTTTTCTTTTGTTTCTCGCATATATCCGCAAGACGAGGTTTATACTTTGACTAGTGATGTGCAGCAAAAGTTAAGTTGTTGCTTGGAAATATTTGTTTACATTATAGTAGTAAATCATCCTGTCTCATTTTGTTTCATTTCTAGTCTTTCATCTAGAAATCTTTTAATTTAGATTTTTTTAATCACTTGAATATATTTCTTCTGTTTTTTTTTTAGCTATTTTGACACTTCTCTTTAGTCGGGCTTTTTGAAACTTTTTTCGGAATTCAACGTGTTGGTCGAGTCATTAGGTTGAAATGAGTCAAAAGAATCTTGTCCTTAGAAAAGAGTCAACGATTCACACAAATTCTTCTAAAAGAGAAGAAAAACACCCCGAACTAACTCCTAACTACTTGGAAGTACGTCAGCATGACCACCAAAAACCACACTGACCGTGTTTTTTTTCGTGCCGCTACATAACATATAAATCAACTCGTCAAGTGATTACGTGAAGAAGCAAATAAAATCACCCGACAGCAGAAAAGTAAAACGGACGTAAACCATATGTGCTGCGAAAGGCGACAAAGCAAACGAAGCATTACCGCGGCGGCAGTAATGGCATCCTTCTGGCGCCGGAAACGATGGTGGTTAGCAACACACACCCACCTCCCCGATACGTACGGTGGCTAGCGAAAGAGCGCCCCGTCCGTTCCAGTCACCATAAACGGGGTTGAAACATGCTGCTGCTGTAAAACATTTACCCCAGTCGTCTGTTGTGCTCCACGATGTTCGATGGGGCGAAAAGTTTCCGATCCATCCAGTTTTTGTTTCCAGTTCGCTTCTTCCCAACCCACCCCATCGGAAGGATTAATAACCTCCGCCCGCGCTCACCCTATGTGTGTGTGTGTGTGTGAAGGGGGGGATCCGAAATCACAGTGGGAGGAAAAGCACGACCCCCGAGGGGGAGGGTTTGCTTTCCGTGCTCACGTCGAAAGTTGAGCGAGCGAGGATGGATTTTCCTGCTCTTTTTTTCTGAGTAGTTGTCTGATTTGGGTTTTGTTAGCTCGGTGGTTGAACCGGGAATGTTGTTGAATGCTATAGTCGTAATATGTGCTAACAGAAACAGGTGTCTTTAAGTAATTGCTGTAATTGAAGCACCCTTTCGATTGTGTTCGATTTTAAATAATAGTATTCTGAAAGGGACACCCCGAGTGTCGCATGAATTCGAACCTATGGCGTAAGCAACCACATTAAATGAACTGCATGTATGAGCGATCGTCATGTGCGAGCAATGGCTTACTAGTGAACTGTCAAGGATCATGCAGGGACCAGTCGCTTCCAATCGCTTTTCGAGAGTTACGGGTTTGAATTTCACGTAAATCTTCCAGATGTTTAATCAATCAATCAATTAATTGTTTTTTAGTACAAACAAATTATGGTATTCAGAGGTATTAGGCGTTTTGAAGCATTGAAACACAAAGCCAATATTGATTTATAGAACCAGCTATTGAAGCTGAAGCTTCCACGCAAATGAGCGCTTGAGTAAGGATCATTATAGCGAAAAAGGTACTCACAAAACGCGCTTCGCAGCTGTTGGTCTGCTTGAGGCTTCACGTAAATTAGAGATGGAGTTCGTCGAAAAAGATAATCCACCGAAGACCACAACCTGCCACAGAGAGATGAATTTGTTCGTCGATGGTTTATTGACTTTTTCCTTTCGTTCCCCTGCTTGTTGTGCATTTCCCCGTGCAGAAACTCACACCGGTCACTCACTTCTCACCACGGTGGTATTTACTTTCACGAGGGAGGGCCGTAAAGTTGGCACCGCTTCTGCTCCCAGCTTCCAGCAGTGTGACCTCAAGCTCTAGCGCCCGGACCGTGCCGTTCGTTTGCTGTAATTCATTTTAATTTGAACCATTTCCTGCTACATAAACGCAAATAAACGCCAACGCCCCGTCCTCGTCGTCGTCGCCTTTTGGCTCGCTGCCCACAACACCAGCCGTCCTCGGGCGTTCCTTTAAGCTCTTTTGTCGTGCCCGAACCCCCCGGTTCCGTCGCGCCCATCCAGACGCCGCCAGCAGGGCCCACGGAACGCCACGGTTGACCTACGCGCGCCCGCACAGCCCGCGTGGAAGCGTGCAATTTCTCGACGTGCGGCAATCGTTTGTAAATGACTGCGAAAGTTTTGCCCTCCTCGCCCCACTGCGTGTTACGCCTTAACGAGGAGCGGGTGGCGGAAAGGTCTCCTTCCAATTAAAACACACCTCCCCACCCACCCCAATCCCATCGTAATAGCAGCAGGCGGCGGCAGTAGCAGGAAACCGCTTCCGGTCCAATACCGAGTTCATATTTCATTATGCTTTCCCTCCCCCACATCGCTACCGCGGAACCAACCCGGAAGCTTTCATCAACCGAACCCCAAGGAAATGGAGGAAAACACGCCACCCGTTGCCGGGGAAGGATGAGGGTTCATGTCCTTTGTTTCGTGCGCGCGAAAACTCGTTCCAACTTTCCAACCAGCAGCAAACGACTACGGCCCGCCACCGCGTGTGGCGGCGCTGGTTTGGTTGGTGGGTGGTGGGTGGTCGGTGACCGTGGTTCACACTGCTCTTGGGGTTTTATTCGCTTACCGTACAGCAACGGTGGCCCGGTGGCGGTAAAGGACACGATGATGACGATGTCGTTAGAAGAAAGCCGGCGGTGGTGTGGGTGGCAGGAAGAGAGAGGGAGGAGGGTGGAAAACCGGAAAACCTCGTCGAGGCAAAGGTGCACAGTAATTTCCACGGCATCCGCGAAGCACACGGACGAATGCAGGGGTGGTGGAATGTTTTCATTGAAGGCGTTGAAGGGTTTGTTTTTTATTTGCCAACCAGTAGAAACGGCGGGGTGGGTCACCCGTGACACCAACTGGTGTGTCTGATGGGTGGTAGGGGCTACTGCCGCTACTGCGGGGGTCACGAATAAATGATTCATTGTAGCACCGGCTTTACGATGTTTGGCTGCAATGTTTCACTTTTGGTCCGCTTTTTGCCGGGCACGAGTTTTGTCCCTGATAAATGATATCGCTGTGAAAAGTGTTGCAGCACCTTCTTCCGCTAACATCAAAAAGATCACTCTCGGTTGAGCCAGTTGTGGCAAGTGTCGATTCAAATTGAGTTCACTACAACATACAACTAACCAAATTAGGGGCAAGTATCCCCAGCAGTCAATATTGACACACCCATGAAAGCCAGCCAGCCAGCAAACCCCACACGCGCACTCCCCGTAGTGCTAATTTAATTCTTCGCTCATTATATGTAAACAATTTCCTCACGTCGTGCTATCGATCGTAGCGAGGATTGGTACTCTTCTCGCTCTGCACACGGAAAAATGGACCCCTCCCCCCCATTCAGCAAAATTCGTGCTAACTCATATTACCACAATCGAATCGAACATCAACCGCAACGTTGTTGCGAGATACCGGTGCGGGCGCAGCAAAATTCGTGCTAACTCATATTACCACAATCGAATCGAACATCAACCGCAACGTTGTTGCGAGATACCGGTGCGGGCGCGCTTTCGCCTGCCGCAGCCACAAAGCGCAGTGTTCGAGCCGTGCGGGGGATGCAAAACCGCACGATTTTTCGCGGCCTGCCCAAACCATAACCACCGCGCAGCTTTCGATTCGGTGTTGGGCTGCTAGCGCTGCCTGTGGACACTCTATTTACCACGCTCTGCCTGTTTGCAGGATATCGGCCGCGGGGTGGTTTGAAGTGTGCACAGTCGGCGGATTGGTCACGAATATTTGCAATTATATCTCGAAAGAATTTCGGTGGTCCTTTTTGTCATCGTTGGAATGTCAATAAATGTGACAAAATAATTGAATTCCATTACGGTTGAAAGGGAAATGGTGCTCATAAGTTGCGAAAAAGGACTATTTTCTAAAAACTATGTAAGAACTTTTGATCGATGCCATACATTTGTAGGATACGAATATCAAGCATTTTAACTTGTTATTTTAAAAAAGGAATACATTTTAAATACACGGTATGTAAATGAAATTGAATAGGAATAGAAGTAGCAATAAAATCCAAAATAAAATTAGGAACCCACACCTCACACCTATCAGGATACAAATTTAGCAAAAGAATGTCAAAATCACTCGCTCCGCCTCCATCACTGTCAATAAAAAGACAATCCAACCCACACCAATTCCCATTCAACACGCCTCGCGTGCAACCGCAGCGTGGGTGGGGTCGGTTCAATCAGTATTTGCACACACCGTGCTATCGCTGACCGATTAATGTTTCATCCGTGTTGCTCCCGATTGCCTGCGTGCTGCGGTGGCATGTAGATGGGATTAAAAAACCGAAAATCAAACCCATACCGTGGTTGGGCTTGGGTGTGGGCCATGCCGGGAGGTGAGCGCCCGTTTGTTCGAAAATAAATATTTATATTCACACCTTTCCTTCCACTCGCTCTCGCTCCTACCACCCACCGCCGCCGGAATGTGGGTTACATTCCGATACATTTCGAGTTTCTGTCTGTTTCTACCCACGCCGTACCACCGCGCTGGGGTCATTATTCATGATCGGTTTAATGCGCTGTTCGAAACCACTCCACCTACATCACCCACCCCACCCAAACATCAAAAAGATCACTCTCGGTTGAGCCAGTTGTGGCAAGTGTCGATTCAAATTGAGTTCACTACAACATACAACTAACCAAATTAGGGGCAAGTATCCCCAGCAGTCAATATTGACACACCCATGAAAGCCAGCCAGCCAGCAAACCCCACACGCGCACTCCCCGTAGTGCTAATTTAATTCTTCGCTCATTATATGTAAACAATTTCCTCACGTCGTGCTATCGATCGTAGCGGCCGAATTGACACCTGATACAAGGGGCAGCTTCCGCAAACTCACTGGCCATAATTCGCATCACTCAATTGATTCCATTTACCGTGTTTGGTGTCAGCCGGGTGTGTTTTGAATAATCATTTCGTTTGTTTTTTTTCTGTTTTATTTTTCGTTCCGTTTTCTTCGTTAAATTGTGTATCGCATCTGTACATTGCCTCTTCCGTGACACGACGATTGATTATACACACACTCGCCATCTCGATTCGACCACAATCACCATCACCACTACCTTATACTACGTACGCGCTGCTGCCGCCGCTGCGACATTACACTTGAGATCAACTAATTGGTTTTCCCTTCTTCTCTCTGTGCATCTCTCTCTCTCTCTCTCGCTCCCTTCACCTCTCTTCCTGCTTCTCCTGCTCCACCTTCGTCTGCGTCCAATTGCAGCAGCAGATCCACGCACAGCAGATACCTGGCGGACCACCGCAACCGATCCCGGGGCTGGGGGCGCTGGCCGGCCCGCTGACGGCGTTCGGTGGCCCGATGGGCCTGCCGCACGGTGCCCCCCAGAGCATGCTGAAGGCACCGCCCGATCTGCACCGGGAGGACCTGAAGGTGCCGCTCGGGGGACCCTCGGCCGAGGAGCGCATGGTAAGTGCATTGCTGTGATGCGGGTGATAAGGGGGTGATCACTTTTTTATACCTTCCCATTCTTTCCATTTGCAGCGCAATTCCGTGTCACCCGCTGATCGCGAAAAGTACCGACCCCGATCACCCCTCGAGCTGGACGGCGAGACCAAGCGGCGGAAAGAGGAAAAATTGAACCAC
>KZ069908.1:11475-22411 GCA_002091845.1 Anopheles cracens
GCCAAAATTTTAAAAACCTTGAAAACTATACGTAAAAATTTTTGGAGCCCAAATTCCATTAAATGGCATATAGGGGCAGTAGTTCAAGATCTACAGTAAAAGTTTCAGAATTTTAGGGTCAAAATTGTGGAAATGGGATCATTTTGAATAGCCGCTCATGCTGTCTTTTCATAGAGAAAGTCACGTGTCAATTACAGAAGCTATGAAAAATCGTGTAGACCGAATAAAAAGTGTTTTTCTGTATAAATAATACACAACTTTATCAATTATGACTTGGAAAAGCATAATGCACAATAAAAACGTAATTTGAATACCGAATGCCACGAATTATAAGCAAAAAACTCGTTTTTTCGAATTTTCTTCTTCTTCTTCTTCTTTTTTGAGGTATAAAGTTAAGCCAATCGTACAATTTTGATCGGAAAATTCTGAAATTTTTATTTTAGGTCCTGGACTACTGCCCCTATATGCCATTTAATGGAATTTGGGCTCCAAAAATTTTTACGTATAGTTTTCAAGGTTTTTAAAATTTTGGCGCCGGCGGATTTTTACTTGAGGAGGACTGGGGAGCAAACGGGAGGGGGTAGGGCCACAAACTCGACGGATTATAAAACTAGAATAGTTTGCACACAACTGGTGAAAATTTCAGCCCAATCGGTCAACAATTGCCAAAAATAGCCTTCTAGGTGTCAATTGACACCATGATTTGCACGAAAGGAGTAACAAGTTGTATCTCAGAAATTTACGGATTTTAAATTTTTTAAAAATTCTTAAAAAAAAACTTTCTAAAAATATAAGACTTTAGGCGAAAACCGTTTGTCAATATCTCTATCCGTTTTCGAGTTATAGAAGCTCAAAGTTGCAAAAGTGTCAATTGACACCAGATTTGTCCGTTAGTGTTAAGTTGTAAAATCGTTAAGATGGGCATACTATTAAACATCAGTTAATTAAAAACCGCTTCGTGTGTTACATCACCCAGGAATTACCAGCAAGTGCGTTCTTTTTCATTTTGTTTACTTGTCATTAAAAATCTTATGGAACAAACCTGTCAAAAACTATTCAGCATTTAGATTTCGATCACCTATAGTCTGTATGAAGATTTTTTTGAGTAAAAAATGCATAAAATGTTGACAATATAAAAAGAATAGAAATCACCAAATTTGGAAGAAAACTTCGTTGCTTCTTTGGCGGAGAAAACCAATAGAACGAGAATATACAGAAAGTTATTCCATACAAATAAGGAAACTAGATTAGTTCCTCTATGTTTTGGTTAAAATTTTAAACTTAAGTGGTCAAAATATCCAACATCAAGGATATAAGAGGAAGTTTCAATCCCCATCCCAGATTCTCCAGGCAGAAAATTTGAAAATCACTTCACTAAAGCTACGTAATAACGACAAATTGGTTGACCCTTTGACACACTTGCTGCGGAATGGTTCTTTTTTTCCTAAAAATGCCAACAAATCAAACAAACATTGATGTGCTTTGTCCAGGCAAACAAGTACCATATACGAGAACAGATTGCAGATAGAAAAGCTAATTTTGCTGTAGAGCTGATTGAGTCGTAACCGGTAGCCAGGACACTTACCAAACTTCCCACGCTGTCCTGGGCGGAGAGCAGCTTCAGGAACTTCCTGACCATGAGCACGAACACGAGCAGCGGCCCGGCCCGCATCATGGCCTGCATTACGTTGAGATACTGGTCCCTCGTAAAGTTCGGACTGAGCGTGAGCTGACCGTCGTTCGAAACGCCAATACTGAAGCAAACCCACGATCCAACGACCATGAGTGCGGCAATCGCTTTCACGTAGCGACCACCGTTGCGATCTGTCTCGACGGGCGCCGGGACGTCCGTCTGCTGGTGGGCGCGGCCGCGCGCTGCAGGCCGTGCCACCGGCCGCCGACGTGGCCCTTCCTCCGACAGACGGTCGTGCGCCCACCCGACCAGCTCGTCCTCGTCGTCCAGCAGCGTCAGCAGCAGGGTCAGCACGAGCGGCGACAGGAAGCCGTAGTTGCCGCAGCCGATGATGTTCAGATGCAGAAACACCTGCCAGCCGAGCGCAAACCGGCGGACGGCCCGGCTCGGGGCGAAGAACAGCCACGGGCAGACGAGCTCGCTCAGGTAGACGTACAGCGTGCAGAGCCGGTGGAACGCGTCCGGCAGCTGGTAGGTGTACCAGCTGTACGACGTCGGCAGGGGCATCGTCTCGTAGTGGCGCTTCAGCCCGTCCAGCGCCCACCAGAGCGGGCAGCCGCTCGCCAGCTTCACCGAGCCGGACGCGAACATGAACCGGAACGCGAGCCACTTCAGCAGCAGCAGCGCGATGTCCTCCATCGGGTGGCGCCCGTCCGTGAGGCGGGCCGGGGCGAGCAGTATGCACAGGAAGCCGGCCTCGAGCAGCAGATGGTCGGCCTGCTGGCGGAAGGACTGCGAGATCTGCACCAGCGAGAAGTACACCGACCACATCACGATGAAGCCGAGCAGCCGGCAGTGGCCGCGCGCCACCAGCCCCAGGAAGGCGACGGTCGCACCGACCAGACACAGCAAATCAATCGCCTCGTGCCCGGCGCCCACGCCGAGGAAGGGCCCGAGCTGCAGCAAACTCAGCCGCTCCTTCAGCGTGCCGTTCGCGAGGATTCGGCTCGCCGGCAGGACGCCCTCGTCACCGTACAGACCTGCGAAGCGAGAGATGAAAACGGCCGCGGACGGCGCGGGCAGTGCAGTTTGGATTAATCGAAACGCTCTAATGGCTTCTGACATGTCGCCGGACACCACGCAGCCAAGGATGACGCGGGAGATGGATAGCTGCTGTGGGAATCGATTACCGAGGTTCTTCTCGAATTGAGAGATAATTAAATTACATCATTCGTATTCGCGTTCACCGGCTCACCGAGCCGAGTGTGCAACGGAGCGGGTGAATGAGATCCCTTTCCGGTGGGATCGAATTGCCGCGGACAGGCAGGACGACAACCGGGAGGATCCATTTACCACCGTCGACGTCGTCGTCGTCGCCGTCGTTCCCGGGAGACCTTTCGCTTTTCAAGATCATTTATACAATCATCAACTCTGCTGGCATTTGGCTGCCATTGATTTCTCTGTGACTCTTGATTGATTATGAAACGAAGTGTTTCAAAAATAATTTAGTTGAATCTTGGCAATTGAAATCTTCTAGGTTCTAGGAATTGAGCTCTTCTAGGTTACGAATCTTCCTCATCAACGAAACGTCCAATTTTGTTTCGAAAACTTCTTCCATATATGGTACTTTATGCTATTTTTATCCTAAACAGCTTTCTGCGAGCAATAGGGAATCAAAATCTGCAATAAGGATATTGTTTTTTTTTCGATTTTTCTTAAGGAACGAGAAGGGTTCCACGTTCCACCTTAACGATTTTACAACTTAAGAAATATGTTAGAAGCGTCAAGGATTTTAAGTTGCAAAATCGTTAAGATGGGCATTCAAAGGTCCGATAACGGTCCGATTCGTGTGTTACATCACCCAGGAATTACCAGCAAGTGCGTTCTTTTTCATTTTGTTTACTTGTCATTAAAAATCTTATGGAACAAACCTGTCAAAAACTATTCAGCATTTAGATTTCGATCACCTATAGTCTGTATGAAGATTTTTTTGAGTAAAAAATGCATAAAATGTTGACAATATAAAAAGAATAGAAATCACCAAATTTGGAAGAAAACTTCGTTGCTTCTTTGGCGGAGAAAACCAATAGAACGAGAATATACAGAAAGTTATTCCATACAAATAAGGAAACTAGATTAGTTCCTCTATGTTTTGGTTAAAATTTTAAACTTAAGTGGTCAAAATATCCAACATCAAGGATATAAGAGGAAGTTTCAATCCCCATCCCAGATTCTCCAGGCAGAAAATTTGAAAATCACTTCACTAAAGCTACGTAATAACGACAAATTGGTTGACCCTTTGACACACTTGCTGCGGAATGGTTCTTTTTTTCCTAAAAATGCCAACAAATCAAACAAACATTGATGTGCTTTGTCCAGGCAAACAAGTACCATATACGAGAACAGATTGCAGATAGAAAAGCTAATTTTGCTGTAGAGCTGATTGAGTCGTAACCGGTAGCCAGGACACTTACCAAACTTCCCACGCTGTCCTGGGCGGAGAGCAGCTTCAGGAACTTCCTGACCATGAGCACGAACACGAGCAGCGGCCCGGCCCGCATCATGGCCTGCATTACGTTGAGATACTGGTCCCTCGTAAAGTTCGGACTGAGCGTGAGCTGACCGTCGTTCGAAACGCCAATACTGAAGCAAACCCACGATCCAACGACCATGAGTGCGGCAATCGCTTTCACGTAGCGACCACCGTTGCGATCTGTCTCGACGGGCGCCGGGACGTCCGTCTGCTGGTGGGCGCGGCCGCGCGCTGCAGGCCGTGCCACCGGCCGCCGACGTGGCCCTTCCTCCGACAGACGGTCGTGCGTCCACCCGACCAGCTCGTCCTCGTCGTCCAGCAGCGTCAGCAGCAGGGTCAGCACGAGCGGCGACAGGAAGCCGTAGTTGCCGCAGCCGATGATGTTCAGATGCAGAAACACCTGCCAGCCGAGCGCAAACCGGCGGACGGCCCGGCTCGGGGCGAAGAACAGCCACGGGCAGACGAGCTCGCTCAGGTAGACGTACAGCGTGCAGAGCCGGTGGAACGCGTCCGGCAGCTGGTAGGTGTACCAGCTGTACGACGTCGGCAGGGGCATCGTCTCGTAGTGGCGCTTCAGCCCGTCCAGCGCCCACCAGAGCGGGCAGCCGCTCGCCAGCTTCACCGAGCCGGACGCGAACATGAACCGGAACGCGAGCCACTTCAGCAGCAGCAGCGCGATGTCCTCCATCGGGTGGCGCCCGTCCGTGAGGCGGGCCGGGGCGAGCAGTATGCACAGGAAGCCGGCCTCGAGCAGCAGATGGTCGGCCTGCTGGCGGAAGGACTGCGAGATCTGCACCAGCGAGAAGTACACCGACCACATCACGATGAAGCCGAGCAGCCGGCAGTGGCCGCGCGCCACCAGCCCCAGGAAGGCGACGGTCGCACCGACCAGACACAGCAAATCAATCGCCTCGTGCCCGACGCCCACGCCGAGGAAGGGCCCGAGCTGCAGCAAACTCAGCCGCTCCTTCAGCGTGCCGTTCGCGAGGATTCGGCTCGCCGGCAGGACGCCCTCGTCACCGTACAGACCTGCGAAGCGAGAGATGAAAACGGCCGCGGACGGCGCGGGCAGTGCAGTTTGGATTAATCGAAACGCTCTAATGGCTTCTGACATGTCGCCGGACACCACGCAGCCAAGGATGACGCGGGAGATGGATAGCTGCTGTGGGAATCGATTACCGAGGTTCTTCTCGAATTGAGAGATAATTAAATTACATCATTCGTATTCGCGTTCACCGGCTCACCGAGCCGAGTGTGCAACGGAGCGGGTGAATGAGATCCCTTTCCGGTGGGATCGAATTGCCGCGGACAGGCAGGACGACAACCGGGAGGATCCATTTACCACCGTCGACGTCGTCGTCGTCGCCGTCGTTCCCGGGAGACCTTTCGCTTTTCAAGATCATTTATACAATCATCAACTCTGCTGGCATTTGGCTGCCATTGATTTGTAATTCCTAATGTGATGACCGCTGTCGCAGACCGAGCATGACGCGCCTCCAAGACGCAGATGATGATGATGGGATTTTCCAGCACTCCGTCTCAGGAAAGATAAGCTACGGCACCGGAAAACGCACACAGCTACACACAAAAAATGCGATCTAATTTACGATCGGCTAACGATACGCGCACACACACACACGGGTGGGGGATATTGAATTAGAGCTTAAATTCAATTACCAAACCACATACACATCGGGCACTTTCGGACAATCCGAGGGCGAACTCGAGCTACGGCACCGGAAAACGCACACAGCTACACACAAAAAATGCGATCTAATTTACGATCGGCTAACGATACGCGCACACACACACACGGGTGGGGGATATTGAATTAGAGCTTAAATTCAATTACCAAACCACATACACATCGGGCACTTTCGGACAATCCGAGGGCGAACTCGAAGGATATCAAAGCGGTTTCTTCGCTCCCGTGCGTATTTCAGTCGTTGAGGGAATTGAAATTCTTTCCGTCAAACTTGGAGACGTTGCTCTTGTTTCACCTGGATCGTTGAGGGACCGGGCGAAGCCGGGCTAGTGGTTAATTTAGATGGATGTGTGGGGATGTGTGTTCACAGAGGCTCACTCGATTTATAGACTGATTTATTCTGAGTTTTGTTTTGTTTTTTGTAATCGACTCTTCGCTGTTTTAATTTGGTAGGTTTTCACTAAAGTTTTGGAGCTAAGTTAGGTTAGGGAGATTGCTATGAATCATACGCGTTTTAGTTTGTATCTTGTTAACAAAAGAAATGTTAGAAAAAAATTGTGAAGAAAATTCCACGTTTCTTACTCCTGTAAACCTCATATTACACTTTTTCTATGCGAAGCTTTAGTATGGAGATGTTAATTACATTTTAATGATATTGCTGATTGGTAAAAATGATATTGCTTATCTAGATGAGTTCATTAGTTTATTGATTTGAGTTTGTTATCTGCCGCAGTAGCTCCGGTGGGATCGAATTGCCGCGGACAGGCAGGACGACAACCGGGAGGATCCATTTACCACCGTCGACGTCGTCGTCGTCGCCGTCGTTCCCGGGAGACCTTTCGCTTTTCAAGATCATTTATACAATCATCAACTCTGCTGGCATTTGGCTGCCATTGATTTGTAATTCCTAATGTGATGACCGCTGTCGCAGACCGAGCATGACGCGCCTCCAAGACGCAGATGATGATGATGGGATTTTCCAGCACTCCGTCTCAGGAAAGATGAGCTACGGCACCGGAAAACGCACACAGCTACACACAAAAAATGCGATCTAATTTACGATCGGCTAACGATACGCGCACACAACCGTCGTTCGAAACGCCAATACTGAAGCAAACCCACGATCCAACGACCATGAGTGCGGCAATCGCTTTCACGTAGCGACCACCGTTGCGATCTGTCTCGACGGGCGCCGGGACGTCCGTCTGCTGGTGGGCGCGGCCGCGCGCTGCAGGCCGTGCCACCGGCCGCCGACGTGGCCCTTCCTCCGACAGACGGTCGTGCGCCCACCCGACCAGCTCGTCCTCGTCGTCCAGCAGCGTCAGCAGCAGGGTCAGCACGAGCGGCGACAGGAAGCCGTAGTTGCCGCAGCCGATGATGTTCAGATGCAGAAACACCTGCCAGCCGAGCGCGAACCGGCGGACGGCCCGGCTCGGGGCGAAGAACAGCCACGGGCAGACGAGCTCGCTCAGGTAGACGTACAGCGTGCAGAGCCGGTGGAACGCGTCCGGCAGCTGGTAGGTGTACCAGCTGTACGACGTCGGCAGGGGCATCGTCTCGTAGTGGCGCTTCAGCCCGTCCAGCGCCCACCAGAGCGGGCAGCCGCTCGCCAGCTTCACCGAGCCGGACGCGAACATGAACCGGAACGCGAGCCACTTCAGCAGCAGCAGCGCGATGTCCTCCATCGGGTGGCGCCCGTCCGTGAGGCGGGCCGGGGCGAGCAGTATGCACAGGAAGCCGGCCTCGAGCAGCAGATGGTCGGCCTGCTGGCGGAAGGACTGCGAGATCTGCACCAGCGAGAAGTACACCGACCACATCACGATGAAGCCGAGCAGCCGGCAGTGGCCGCGCGCCACCAGCCCCAGGAAGGCGACGGTCGCACCGACCAGACACAGCAAATCAATCGCCTCGTGCCCGGCGCCCACGCCGAGGAAGGGCCCGAGCTGCAGCAAACTCAGCCGCTCCTTCAGCGTGCCGTTCGCGAGGATTCGGCTCGCCGGCAGGACGCCCTCGTCACCGTACAGACCTGCGAAGCGAGAGATGAAAACGGCCGCGGACGGCGCGGGCAGTGCAGTTTGGATTAATCGAAACGCTCTAATGGCTTCTGACATGTCGCCGGACACCACGCAGCCAAGGATGACGCGGGAGATGGATAGCTGCTGTGGGAATCGATTACCGAGGTTCTTCTCGAATTGAGAGATAATTAAATTACATCATTCGTATTCGCGTTCACCGGCTCACCGAGCCGAGTGTGCAACGGAGCGGGTGAATGAGATCCCTTTCCGGTGGGATCGAATTGCCGCGGACAGGCAGGACGACAACCGGGAGGATCCATTTACCACCGTCGACGTCGTCGTCGTCGATGACCATGAGCACGAACACGAGCAGCGGCCCGGCCCGCATCATGGCCTGCATTACGTTGAGATACTGGTCCCTCGTAAAGTGCGGACTGAGCGTGAGCTGGCCGTCGTTCGAAACGCCAATACTGAAGCAAACCCACGATCCAACGACCATGAGTGCGGCAATCGCTTTCACGTAGCGACCACGAAAATCGGAACATTTTTCAGTACAATTCGTTACAACGCCACCACAAGCTATCAAAACAAAAACATTACCTCACACACACATGCGCACTGAAATGCCGCTACGCAAAAAAAACCTGAATACAAAACTTTCAACAGCAAATACAATATTTAAATTCGTTGTAACTGCCCAAAATGGATACAAACTAATTGCTGATTGGTAAAAATGATATTGCTTATCTAGATGAGTTCATTAGTTTATTGATTTGAGTTTGTTATCTGCCGCAGTAGCAACATTCGGTTTAAAATGTTGAAAATATAAAAATATGCATCCATCATTCCTAAAGCAGCAATCGAAAAGATTACTGATGAGCTCAGCACCGTTAGCAAATTTCTGAAATTTTGCATAAATTTACTTGAACTTCAAACTATTCCAAACATACAAAGGCAAACAAGAACCCATCGCATTGCTCCGCTTTGAGCCTCCGCATGTCTTGATCCGCCACTGCATTAACGTCTGCAATTCATCTGGTGAATAGATGAGCTATGAAAAACGCTCAGAGTTAATGTCTAATGTCTATTTTAAATCAAGGTGTAAATTTTCAGTATTTTAGTTGTAAATTTTACATTCTCCAAAAAGTTCTCCATGGGAACGAAATCGTCACGAGTTTATTCCGTGACAAACAGCTCGGGTTTGGATGATTATTTTTAATCCTGAAGTTCACTAACTAGCGTTCCAATTATGTACCTTTCAGCAACATTATTCAAGTTTTTCGCATTGTAAAGCAGCTCTAAAAACCAATTTCAACGGTCTGTTTGAAAAAACTGCTCCACCAAAAGTGCTCGAATCCATTTCGTCTGACAGCTGCCCGCTGTAAACAAACTGCGGGCGGCCTTCACCACCACCACCATAAAAACCGCCGTGTAACAATAACAACAATAGCAGGTAAAATTAAAACAGGGTAAAAATGCGATTTTTAACTAATTAAACCCAAAACATACCTTCCGCCTGGCAATAAAAGCTCACGAAAGCCATCAGGTACACGGCGCACATCGAACGTAGCAACAAATTCCGCACCCGGGGCGCATCGCTCGCCGTCTCAGCCGATCTTGGATCGCCACTTTTATCGCCGTTTAGCTTCTCCATTGCTCGACCTTCGTGAGTTGCGAGTCTTTTTTCACCGTAAAACTACCACCAAGGATCGGTTTAGCACGGAATACCGGTCTGTTGCGATGAAAATCGGAACATTTTTCAGTACAATTCGTTACAACGCCACCACAAGCTATCAAAACAAAAACATTACCTCACACACACAAGGGGGGGGGGGGGGCAGTGTGTTCACAGGGGCTCACTCGATTTATAGACTGATTTATTCTGAGTTTTGTTTTTTTTTTGTAATCGACTCTTCGCTGTTTTAATTTGGTAGGTTTTCACTAAAGTTTTGGAGCTAAGTTTGGTTAGGGAGATTGCTATGAATCATACCCGTTTTCGTTTGTATCTTGTTAAAAAAAGAAATGTTAGAAAAAAATTGTGAAGAAAATTCCACGTTTCGTACTCCTGTAAACCTCATATTACACTTTTTTTATGCGAAGCTTTAGTATGGATATGTTAATTACATTTTAATGATATTGATTTTGCTGATTGGTAAAAATGATATTGCTTATCTAGATGAGTTCATTAGTTTATTGATTTGAGTTTGTTATCTGCCGCAGTAGCAACATTCGGTTTAAAATGTTGAAAATATAAAAATATGCATCCATCATTCCTAAAGCAGCAATCGAAAAGATTACTGATGAGCTCAGCACCGTTAGCAAATTTCTGAAATTTTGCATAAATTTACTTGAACTTCAAACTATTCCAAACATACAAAGGCAAACAAGAACCCATCGCATTGCTCCGCTTTGAGCCTCCGCATGTCTTGATCCGCCACTGCATTAACGTCTGCAATTCATCTGGTGAATAGATGAGCTATGAAAAACGCTCAGAGTTAATGTCTAATGTCTATTTTAAATCAAGGTGTAAATTTTCAGTATTTTAGTTGTAAATTTTACATTCTCCAAAAAGTTCTCCATGGGAACGAAATCGTCACGAGTTTATTCCGTGACAAACAGCTCGGGTTTGGATGATTATTTTTAATCCTGAAGTTCACTAACTAGCGTTCCAATTATGTACCTTTCAGCAACATTATTCAAGTTCCGGTGGGATCGAATTGCCGCGGACAGGCAGGACGACAACCGGGAGGATCCATTTACCACCGTCGACGTCGTCGTCGTCGTCGTCGTTCCCGGGAGACCTTTCGCTTTTCAAGATCATTTATACAATCATCAACTCTGCTGGCATTTGGCTGCCATTGATTTCTAATTCCTAATGTGATGACCGCTGTCGCAGACCGAGCATGGCGCGCCTCCAAGACGCAGATGATGATGATGGGATTTTCCAGCACTCCGTCTCAGGAAAGATAAGCTACGGCACCGGAAAACGCACACAGCTACACACAAAAAATGCGATCTAATTTACGATCGGCTAACGATACGCGCACACA
>KZ069910.1:0-11645 GCA_002091845.1 Anopheles cracens
CAAAAAGCTTTCAGTGGATCGATTAAATTTTCATCTTTTACCGCTCGGATGATGTGGGGCGAATGGGAGCGGGTTTTTTTGCACCCGTTAGAGGGCCAACGGTCCACCGGCTTTTGGGGGTGGTGGCGCAGGACGGTGTGCAACTCGAATAGCTGCAGCTGACTGCCTTTTGGGTGTTATGACATTATTTTCACGATTTATGAGCAACTGGCCGCGTGGCGGGGTGAAGCGTCCGATTCGCGGCCGTTATGGATGATAAATTTGATGTATTTGCCGGTGCCGGTGATATTGAAATTGAATTTCGAAGCGACAGCGGGAGAGGAAAAAAACGCTCAACAACACACGACCATGTATCCTGGCACTCGCAGGGCAATCGCAGTGTACCCGAATGGATTAAAAGGGCAACGAAGCCGTACGTCCGTTCGCAGCAGGAAAAACAAACACGGACGCCGCTGGCAGGCAGTTATACAAACAGTTGCAAACGGCAGCCAACCGTTGCGACAGCTCGCGGTGCTTCCATTGTCGATTGGATGCATTTTTCAGCATCGCGACGCAGTGCGTGTGAAACTGGTTCGCACATGGGCTTTACCGTAGAGGTATGATTGATTGATTTGAGGAGAAATTGAAGCGAAGCTACACAGTACGTCGTCAGCCTAACCCGGTTTGACACTTGTCAACGCGTTTCCGTGTGGCTTGACGCTTACTTTGTATACTACATACAATATACGAGAAAACTCTTTTTGTAGAAAACTAGAATTAATGTTTGAATCTTTGAGATTTAAAAAAAAGGTATTCTCTATCCAAGTTCCAGCTCTAGCACTCGAATGAGCATCCTTTTTTCCAACAGCTTTCTTAAGCGAGCAAAGTAAAAACCACATCGACGGTGAAACAATGGACGTCCGGTGTACGTACCTGCACGATGTCACCGTAGTTGCCTCCGGCGGCTGTGAACGTCAGGATGCACACGTACGGTATCCGGTCCTCCTTCGGTCGGTGCAGCTCCAGATTGTACGTCAGCCCGATGTTCCCGTAGTACGTCCGGTTGCATCCTGCGGGTGGGAAGAGGACAACAAATTGACTTAAATGAAGACGAAACGTGAGAGGCCCGAGTGGGCAGAGGTAGGCTAGAAATTCCCAAACAAATAATTGAGCGGTGGCCAAAGTGCCTGGCCCCTGCATAAGGGGTTGTTTTTCTGTTTCACCCCCTCCAGACGCATCATAATTCACTCTCACTCCGAGGGGTTGGATATGATTGACTTTCAATAGTAACGCCAACCTTCGGACGGCGGCTTCCGTTCCATGAAGGACGGACAGGTTGCCTCGTGTGTCTTTTGGTGCAACTGTTGAGCTACTTTGGCGCGCCAGATCGGTGTAGGATGTGGGGATTGATGTTCGAGAGGGACTTGAATCAATTACTTCGAGGATTTGTGAGTGGGAAGCGAGCAAAAAAAAACACTCGTTGCATCGGGAAAATGGAAGAGAAGCCACCTGCTCAAGTTCGTTTGGAAGAGGAATGACGGATGTGATTGAAATGCGATTGTTGGCCGTTGGTTTTGCTTGGATGGGAAATAGAAGCAGAGATGGATGAGTGCAAAAGGCACTTCGTAATTGAAAAGCTTTCATGTTCTTCCACAAAGAATTGAATTAGGGTTTAAGGAGTTTTTCAACAACCAATTGTTTAAACTGCCATTCCAATATTTGTACTCATTATGTTTTAAAATGTTCGAATAATTAGTCTTAAAGTGACGAATCTTTGATCTAAAGATGTTGTCTTTCAACTAACCGGATATGAAAACAACCAAACCTTCTATTCCAGTAAACACTTGTATCTTTCACTCACACATCTAGCTTATCAACTCGTGAAACACGTTTATTTTCTTTAAAAGAATCTTGTGGCACTGGAAGAAAAAATCGTTTTCCCACCTTCGCACACATCTTCCTCACCCAATCTCAGGCCACGAATCGGTTAGAAAACCTTAACCTGGGCTAATTCCCAAGAGACGCATGCGGTTCCAATTTGGTGTGCAACCTCAAAATCGCACCCCACCCGACGTACACACACACGGTACCAGTCGGCGTCGTCAATAAGCCAATTTTTGTCGGCTGGCTTCTTTCACATGCACCTGCCTGGCAGACGGATGCAAAACCGCGCACACCAACAGCTCGCACAAAAGGGTTGTAGTTAGCTAGAGCAAAGCAAGTACAAGCGAAAAAAAAATCGTCGACCCTCACAAAACCTTCTCCGGTACCTCTGTTGGGAAGCGCACAGGCGAAAAAAAAAGTAACCACGGGACGCCACTTTGTCGCGGGTTTCGTTTTTTCGTTGTTGCTCCCCTACCACTACTGATAGTTTTTGCTTCATCCCGTTCATACGTCAAGCTCGTCATCATCGACGTCATCGTGGTTCCGCTGGATAAGCGGTGTGTCCCTGTTTTTTTTTATGTTCGCTGCTGTGTCGGAAAGTATCCGAGACTATCTGCATGATTGAAACGGAATATCGGTGGAGTAGGCAAAAGAAAAACGGTGAACAAAAACGCTGAAACATGCTTGCACTGGAATGCAGTCGCAAAGTTTTTTTCACCCTTTTCCCCGTGGCTACATGTGGGCATTATGCATACACGATAACCATTTTTTGCGTGATTTTTTTCTTTCTCTTTTTCCCCGCAATCGGTGGTGGTGAAGGTGAAAATCGATTTTACACAGCCTGCTGCTGCTGCTGCTGGTGGTCATGTTTTTTGCCACTCTCGATTTGTTTTATTTTTTTTCCACTGTGCGTTTCAATACATCGACTTCGGCAGAACCGAGTTCGGTGTGTGTGTTGTTCCTCGCGTTCCGGTGGCAGGTTTCAAATTTAACACCACCGTTCGGAGCGGAGGGTTTCGCACATTAAATTGCGGAAGGTTATGCAAAGTGAAGCGCACAAACGAAATCGCGACTACACAGCGCCCCAGTAGGCCGAGCGAAGCAACCAAAAATAAGGAAAAATCATCGCACGTAACACACGCACCACCAACCAGCCTACTATGTGTGTTCCCTTTGGTTTCCGCTGTAAAAAACCGTTCATACCGTGTTCACCTGACCGAGCCACGAAGAAGCAAACAAAAAAAAAAACGCGTCAATTTTAACTGTCGGGAAAAATTAAACGCCTGCAAAACAGGCACGATGTGAAAATTACATCACCCGGGTGCCATTTAGCAGCGCCGCCGTTGGTTTGGGCAATACACATAAAAAGCCATGAATTACATTTGCAAATGTGAAAAAAGGCACCCGCGGGGGTTTCCCGAAACGGCCCACTGTTGTGTACTCTGGGGCTGGGAAATTCGGGAGTGGGGAAAAAAGTTCACCAACGGTTAAAATATTACGCCCGAAAAGAACGACGGTTCAACGAACCGGCACGTAATGGGTTGGAAAAATGGCCCCCTTTTGGAGAGGATAATTGAAAGATGATATGTAAGTGGATAGGCTTTGTGACGTGCTGGGTGCATCGTTTACTTTTTGCACTAAAAATGCAACAGCAACATCATGGGCGGTGCATTTGCACTCTGCCATGAAGTGTTATGACGGTTGACAGTTGGAGGCATGTTTCAGAAATGTGTTTATTGTGCTCTGTCTGTTTGCTGACAGGTCTGGGTGAGGAGACGTGCGTCTGAGTTCTTAGCTAGATGTAGGTTGCTATCTATACTTTGTGTTTTATCTGATACTGAAACATCTGCTGGTAAACCTGTCTGTCGCTTGGTTTTACTAACTTACAGGTGCGCCATCTGGTGGGAAAATCAACTTACTTCAGTGTATGAACTGCTGTAATTAATAATTTGGTGTTATTTATTAGAGAAATATACACATTTATAACACATCGAAGTAAATAACATGTACTTCAATGTTGAAATACAAAAAAGGTTAAATTAATTAAAGTAAAAAGATTGCGAGTAAATCGATCTGACTCTGAATAATGGAAAAAATCCACATCAGCATTACACGAAAAAGCAACCCCAACATAGCTTCAAGTGGTGAAAAACCACGCACAACCATGAAAAGCGACAAATTATGCCTTCCATCATCAGTTTTCCTCACATTAGAGCGTCCGGTAGCTGACAGCGGTAATGGTGGAATTGTGTGGATTTGTCTTTCCGGCTGCAGACTGGGTGTTGTCGTTGTTTGTTGATGGTGCACTCACCATCGTGCTTCAACCCCGCTCGAGCAAGGAAGAATGCCAACCGGAAGAAAATAACGACAAATTGCAGTTGAATGTTTGGATGTGTGTTTTTTCTTCCTTCGACAACCCAGTTCGCTTCCTAACCAGGAACAATTGAAGGGTAGTTTGAAGCGAAATCCATTTCCGGCCCGAGCTCCGAAGAGCGCTCCGTCAAACAGCACGGGAAAGCGTGCCATTATTGTATGAATATTGTTTCCAAGCTGTGTTTGTGAGAGATAGAGAGAGAGAGAGGGCAGAAAAAAGAGTCTCAATCCACCCTCTTACGAATGTTTGATGGATGTGGATGGCTTCTGCAAACATACGAAAAAATGAACAAAACGGCTCAGGAAATGGGTTTCCCGTTCGACGATGTTTGGTGCTCGCGCCGGGAGGCCGGTTCCGGTGGCATACAAACTCCTCGCCCACCTCGTGAAACAATACACTTACGTGTGCAGAAGCGCGGTTCGTCGCTCCCGTCGCCGCAGTCATTTACATTATTGCAGTACTTGTCCCACGGTATGCAGCGTCCATTAGTGCAGGTGTGCTCCGACAGGGCGCACTGCTGCCGTTGCGGGCCGCCGCCGCCACCTCGGTTGTTGTACTGCGACTTTTGTCCTGCCGCGAGGGCCAGCGCGGTCGGTTCCTCCTTCGAGATGAGCACGGCCGGGCCGGCAGCTGCGGCCAGCGTGAGAAGGCCGAGTGTTGCCAGGACTGCCAGCAGGGTCACTGTCGTCCATCCGGGACGTTGCTGCTGCCGGCTGTGCGCTTTGTGCTGGGCGGCGATCGGTTGCCGATCGAGACTGGCCGGTGGAGATGATGGTTCGCTGGACATTGGGATGATGCATGGTGGTGAGCGCGGCTCATCGGATCGGGGTTTCATTTGGCTCGTGTGTGGTTGGCGAGGGTTTCTAGTTTTGGCAGCGACGGCTCCCCGTGACCATCTCCCCGAGCGAGCGGTACGGCGAAGGTTTCGTCGAGCGTTCGGCACAGGTTGATCGCTGAACGCGTGCAGCCTTGATCTAGTGTTGGTTCGTACGCGAACTCATCGATGTGGTAGTGACGAGGTCTGCAACAAAAAGGAGAAGAAAATGGCAAATGAGAATTGTGTGAAAATATAACAGCTAATAGAGAAGTTTTTCGTTCGAAATTGACACTTTCTAATGACAGTTTTTCAGTACAGCGCCATCTGTTGCCAATCGATGGAATCTTTTATAAGAGACTTGTTTTATATGTTTACTAAAATTTGTTATACAGTCTTAAAACCATAAAAATATTGTTGTGACTAAGCAAATAACGCGTTACAAAAGCGATTTTGGAGCAGATTGCATACTTTTAGGCTGATCTTGCTTGCGCCTAAAACTATGCAATTTGCACTACACAAACGCTTTGCTAACACCTATTCTGGGGGCAAAACATATCGAATGACTTAAATAATCGATTAAAACTTTCTTCTTGACAGGACAGCAACCGCAAAGCGCCATCTGT
The DNA here is from genome assembly GCA_002091845.1 of Anopheles cracens. Taxonomy (NCBI): domain Eukaryota; kingdom Metazoa; phylum Arthropoda; class Insecta; order Diptera; family Culicidae; genus Anopheles; species Anopheles cracens. The sequence continues at coordinate 5,678 of KZ069910.1, forward strand.
TGGCAAAAAGAGAAAAACTCATTTAGTAGGATTAGAGTGCTCAACAGCAATCTTTGCCACAAAGAATTGACTCACGGTTTGGCCGGGATTGCAAAATTAAACCGTCGACGTGTGTGCGTGTGTATACCGTGCAATTCGGATCGATTTCATTTAGCAACGCTACCGTGGGATCGATTTCGAACCGAAACGGGCCATATATGTTTGCTCATTTCACCATTTGGACGTGCCCGGTCCGTCCAACGGTTTAGCACCCGGTTGTTTGCTTCGGCCAAATAGTGCCGAAGACAATACGCCCCGAATACCTTCGGACATGCTGGGGCTGCGAGAACGGGTCGTCAGCTGGCAGCTGCCCGGTTCGGAACCCGGAAAAGCCCAAATACAAACGAATATCTGGCGCTGTACCACCGAGCGCCGTTTGTTAGAGAGGGGGCGTGGGGGCCCATTTTGAAAGCCAATTCCGGCTATGAACGGAACCGGAGCATGCTGTTCTTCGGCGGCGCACGGGTATAATGTATACGCCGTGCGTACCGGCCCCGGCAACAGCCGAGGTTCGGGGCGTATGTTTTCGTGCGACGACAACGTCGTCATCTGGCGTCGTGTGTGTGTGTGTGCCTCACCCGGTGCAGGGGTGGATAAATTCAGACACGTCTGGGTAGCGAGAACTCACTGTGACAAAAGATCGTCTGGGATGCGTGACGGCCTACAGACGGAACGGTCGGAATGAAAGGCGCCCGGTGGCGGAACGGGATGGGAAAAGCGGTGCCGGCGAAAGGAAGCGTACATTGTTTGCAAAGAAATTATTGCATCAAATGGCCGACGGTGATGGCGGCGGCAGACGGAGGTGGAAGCTGTGAGATTTTTATTATTTTATGAGCCATACGGAGAAGAAGCGAGCGAGAAATGCTTCATGTTGTCACATAAACACGATCGTTACTCATGTTTCATCGCCGCGCACAATAATTGAGGCACCAAAGTACTGCTGCTGCTGCTACTGCTGCTGCTTGTGTTTGCCCCGGATCGATACGGATCGGTTTCCATTCCGGCGACAAGCAAACAAGCGTATCACATGTTTGGTGATAAAACAAATGTCGAGACCGGCACGGCACGCACACGTAGGTATTTTGGGCGTTGGCTCGTTCGCGGAGGGATAATGGGGGAGCCATTATTCGCTTTTAGGCAAATTGAACGTATGTCCAACACATTAACAGGGTATTGAATTGTTGGGATAGGAATCAGGTGATAATATGGTGTAAACTATGTTATACCAAATTAGCAGTACTTCGGTGAGTTTGAAGGAATTCAAGTATACATTTTGACTTGGGTCGTCTTTTTTGTTGAGAGTCGGAAGTTCGGAAAAATCATGTTTAATTTTTTAACCTGTGTTTTTGTTTCCATAATCGCTCCATTCACCCCCACACCGAATCTATTTCAATCTCACCCTGCGGTAGATTCCGGCAGGATTTCATGGCCTCTGCGATGCGCCTGCTAATCAAACGATAAACCATTCTTCGCTCCAATGTAACGCATAAAACCGCACGCTCTAGCACTTAGAACAGGCCGTATTTCTTCCTTTGCTTCACGTACCTAAGCGTTTGGTGGTGAAATCGAGCCTGGAATGAGCGTTTATACTTTTTTCATTAGCGTTCCACTTTCGCACTTTCGCATTTGCGTGCCATACGCAGTTGTTTGTATCGGTCGCAGGCCCAACCCGGGGCTCGCAGGATAAAAAGGGCAATAAAATCCACCTCGCTCCGGCTCGGCTATGGAACGTGGAACATTTATGCGCAACGGTGGGTCAATTAGTGCGGGCTGCGAGGCCTGGGGTGGTTGTTTTAGTGAGAAATTAATTCACACATTTCTGGTTTCGGTTGTTTGTGCGTTGTTTGTGCGTTGTTTTTGGTGTGGAGCTGATTACGACGTGAAGACGGGGAAGCCCAAAGTTCGTTGGTAGGTGACGATAACAATAATGGATGCATGGTTTCTGAGGTGAACCTTAACAAGCATGCAACAGATATGGTATAGGTAGTGTTTCTATGCATTGAAAGGCAGATATTGGAGGAGTTAGCCTAGCTTTCTTCATGGCGGCTGCCCATTACTATAATCGTTAGCTTCCTTTGCTTAACTTAAATGCTGTTGCTAATCAGCAATTGCCAACCAAGAGAGCAGTATCTGATTCTCATAAGTAAGTTAGGTTGCACTTTGTTTTGGAAATGACAAATCATGCTATTACACTACGATTTAGCCCCTAGGATAGTCTACCTAAATTTAAAAATTCAGAAAACACACAACTATATCTAGTGACCCATGACAGATCTGACAGATCCCATGACAGTTTGCACAAATGCGCGTGACCCATCTGCCAGTTGGAAACGTCATCCACTACTAAACGCGACATTAGTGTTTACACCTGTCCTCCAGGTGACCTCCAGAGTTCCAGATCAAACGCGACCCGCAAAGCTACCGAAACATTTAATCATCATAAATCACAGGCGAATTTTTACAACCCACCATCAGGGTTTAATTGCCACCCGGACAGATTCGCTCGGGTAGATGTTTATATGATTGCTACTAAAAACATCGTCACATTGTCCCACTTCTCGGCTACAGGCGCCAAATCTTAGTGCACGATTTCTCGGAAATGGTATTACACGCCTGTCGCAAGGTCTGTCCCTTTGCCTGGTCGCGGTTTGAACGAGCATACACACACACACACACACACATCCGCTGGCTGACAACGGATTTTTATGCCATTTTTCATGTTTACAACTGTCATCCCATTACGCCAGGCCGGGACTACCAGGCTCCGTTTCCAAAAGCCATCGCTTTGAAATAAGATTTCTTTTTTTACGCTGCTCGCCCGTGTGCGAGAATCCTGTTTTGTAGCTCTGTTATTCTCTCGCTCCCACTCTTCGTCCACTTCCGTTCTCCTCCGTGACTTGGTGATCCAATTTTCCACCCGTAAGCTGCCACCCGAACGCCAACGTTCACACGTCTCGCAGAACAGTGACGAGAGAAGGACGAGAAAAAAGTCCCCGCAATCGCCTTAGGACGCGCCATCTCCCCGTAAATAGGACAAAAATAAAGCGGACCACGCTAGTTCCGAAACTGGGAAGCGAGCGTAAGGCGACAGCGGCACGCTGGGGACAGTTGACGGAGAATTTTCAATTTAAATATGTTAACGCAAGCAGCCCGAACAGAAATATCATCGGGCTGTCATCGGGCGCGTCGGAGTGGTCGGATCCATTTTTCGTCCTGGCGGCGGAATGAGTTGTGTCCTGTGGTTGTTTGGGTAAGCACCGTGTGTGGGCCGCCGTTCGCCTGTACGGTTCATTTTTCTCTCACCGCCACGGGGACTTTACGGGTCCGAATTTAGGACAACAGCGCCCGAGCTGGTTGGTCGGGAATTTCCGAGCTTATTCGATGGGGCTGCCCCCACTGCCCACTAGTGTGCAAACAATGAATGCTTTGCAATCAAATAACACAAGAATATGCCACCAAGTTCAACGGCACTGATAAAAATTAATAATCTCAAATGAATATTTTCTGCTGAACGAAAAACAAACAATCCCCTGAACGATGTGTTAGGCAAAACCTCAATCACAAATGCGAAATGAAAAATCAATGGCAAATATTGACTCAACGGCTTGGTCGACCGCACGTGCTCCAGTTTCCAGCACCACATGACGCAGGTTCGTCATATCAGAGGGGGTAAAAAAACGAGTCTGGCTTGTGGTTTCTTAATAGAGCAGTTTTCTCCCCTCCTCTCGATTTCACAACTGTGTGTGTGTGTATGTGTACCGAGTGTGCATGGGGACGAGCGGAGAAGCAACCCTGTGCGGGAATCGAGCAGAAATGAGCAGTTCTTTAAAGGGGATGTTTGGAATCCCGGAGCACAACTAATGCAGTTTATCATATCTTCTTCGTATGAGCTCCGGCTCCTTCCGACACGTGCGTCAAACTTTTCCGTTTCTCATGTGTGCATTCGCGTGAGCGTAGTTGTGAGTGAGCGGAAAGTTGAATTGAATTTTAATGAAACCATTTTTCAGCTGAACCCCGCTTTCTTCGCTTCCGATCGGAGAAGGGGGAGCAAAAAGTTTCATCACCGATGGTGCCGATAGAAAATGTTCGTACACAGTTGGGTGGCTTGGAGAGCGAAAAGAAAAAAACTTCGGACCGGTGTGAAGTGTTTGTGAAAATATTTCATTTTGCACGAAACTTTTTTCTGCTGCAGGCTGTTCTTCCATCTGGTGATGAAATATTGGCTCAATATTCGACTAATGATTGAAACATATAGATGAAATGAAAAAGAGGTTGAAAAGGGAGATTTTTGTCGTATAACATAAAGAACTTTTCTTTGTAGAAAGCTGGTTGGTCGGGAATTTCCGAGCTTATTCGATGGGGCTGCCCCCACTGCCCACTAGTGTGCAAACAATGAATGCTTTGCATACTCTCCCCTGCTTCCACCCTGCTGACCAACGCCAAGAAGGGAGGATGGCTCTTTGTTAAATCATGTTTTTGAACTGTCTGCTTGTGCACGACACGTGTCCGAGTTTGCTGCCGCTCGCAGCTGTTGTGCGGGAAGGGCCGTACGTTTGCCTCCGGAAGGATCCGGCAAACTAACCGGGCCGCAAGTAGACGCAGCCAGTAGGACCTAAATAAAACCCAGCAAAAGAGCTGTGGATGAGCAGGATGACGATGATGATGATGATGATGGCGAAAAGGGTGATGTGCTAGTGGCCGGGTTTGCTGCTCGTATGAAGTCTTTGGTGCAGCAGGTTGGCGGCAGATATGTGTCAGCCCGAAGATGACAGGAGTTGACGTAGGACATGGTTAAGCAGCAGCAGCCAGTGCTATTTTTCATTTCAGCATCGGGAAACAACGCATTGAATAGGGCGGCGAAAAGGGAGCACTGTGCTGGAATGGAAATTCGTGCAGTTCTTTAAAGGGGATGTTTGGAATCCCGGAGCACAACTAATGCAGTTTATCATATCTTCTTCGTATGAGCTCCGGCTCCTTCCGACACGTGCGTCAAACTTTTCCGTTTCTCATGTGTGCATTCGCGTGAGCGTAGTTGTGAGTGAGCGGAAAGTTGAATTGAATTTTAATGAAACCATTTTTCAGCTGAACCCCGCTTTCTTCGCTTCCGATCGGAGAAGGGGGAGCAAAAAGTTTCATCACCGATGGTGCCGATAGAAAATGTTCGTACACAGTTGGGTGGCTTGGAGAGCGAAAAGAAAAAAACTTCGGACCGGTGTGAAGTGTTTGTGAAAATATTTCATTTTGCACGAAACTTTTTTCTGCTGCAGGCTGTTCTTCCATCTGGTGATGAAATATTGGCTCAATATTCGACTAATGATTGAAACATATAGATGAAATGAAAAAGAGGTTGAAAAGGGAGATTTTTGTCGTATAACATAAAGAACTTTTCTTTGTAGAAAGAAAAATAAATATAATTCAAAGATTCAACATAACAAATTATGATTTAATTTGGGGCGTCTATTCCAAAGAACATGCAATGCTTCAAACCAGAAGAGAATGTGTGAGAGCAATAAAGCAAATATCAAATAACACAAGAATATGCCACCAAGTTCAACGGCACTGATAAAAATTAATAATCTCAAATGAATATTTTCTGCTGAATAAAAAACAAACAATCCCCTGAAGGATGTGTTAGGCAAAACCTCAATCACAAATGCGAAATGAAAAATCAATGGCAAATATTGACTCAACGGTTTGGTCGACCGCACGTGCTCCAGTTTCCAGCACCACATGACGCACAAAAAACGAGTCTGGCTTGTGGTTTCTTAATAGAGCAGTTTTCTCCCCTCCTCTCGATTTCACAACTGTGTGTGTGTGTATGTGTACCGAGTGTGCATGGGGACGAGCGGAGAAGCAACCCTGTGCGGGAATCGAGCAGAAATGATGATGAGTGAGGGACAAAACTGATACATGTACGCAAAAGGGTGGG
>KZ069910.1:17902-47106 GCA_002091845.1 Anopheles cracens
TGGTCATATAGTTATGTATTGCATTGGAAATGCCAGTCTTCGCTAGTCAGACAGATATAGTACATTTCTTGACCCAGTATCGCCTTTTAGTATCCTGCGCTATCTAACATATCTGTCCCTATACCAATACGATTGATTGATATCTTCAATTTCTTCCTATATCTCGCTAAAGCATCTTATTACCGCATTTAGACTCTGAAGCAAATGTCTCCACGAAAAATGTCCTTAAAGTCACTCAAACCAAAAATGATCCTCAATCATCTGAAGAATCATTTCGACTAAACAATATCCACTCCCCACCATCACCGGGTGCCATAATTTTCCGTTAAGCAGCGATGATTAATGGCAGCCGCTTGTGTTTAAGCTTTCCCGCTCGCTCACGGCCTCACCAAACTCGCAATAGCTCGCGATCCAAAATGGCCGCTTGATAATATTATCAATTATGACTCCTCACCCGGCCGGCGCACTCTCGTTCCCTTTCTCTCAAAAATTGCCCAGGTGCATTAGCCTCCGTGGCGCACCATTAATAAATGGCGCACGGTAATTTATTTATTCGCTGCCGTTCGTGCTGGCCGGCTGATTAGACAGCGTGGCGGCGCGGTGCGCTACAATTTGGCAAGCCATCTCTTACTCCGGACCGGAGTAAGTACGGAGGCAGCGTTTTATTAAAGAGAAAAGCAAAACAAAAATTACGCCAGACTGCCGGGCGATGGAAGGTCAATTTGTGCCGCCAGTAAATCACTGCTAACGATGGTGCGGGCTCGGTTTCTTGCTCGGGACTTCGGTGCCACTTTGTGGACAAAGTTTTGTGCGTACGCGGTGATCGGCGGGAAAAGCGCCACGCCCGGAATGTCTGCGGGCGCCGGCCGTGCGCCGTACTTTGATGTTGGCTGCAACTCGCTGCACGACCGCGCACCGGAGAGCGCCATCGAACCGCATGAATTTCTTCGCAGTGCTTGACCGTGTCTGGTGCGCCTGGCGGAGGGAAAACTTCGCTTCGAGTCGGTTTTTGGGTAAATGGGTTAATGTTGGCTGCTAATGAAAGTGGTTGCCGATGGGAAGGGAACGCCACGCCGAGGACGACAAGTCGCCAACACGGACCACACAGACTCACGGCGCCAGAACCAGGGCCGGAACGGCGCTTCCTTAGTGTGGACATAGCTGGTGGCATCCCGGGTCAGTTTTTAACGCTCGCACCACAGCGGACGGTGGTGGCCAACACACAAACACCTTAATTACTTGCATAATTTATTCATCGGACTATGCCGCTACCCATTCGTACCCGGGATGTACGGAAATTAGTGTGTGAATAGCGAATGGGATCCATTTGTAGTCAGTGAGCCGGCATTAGCGACCGGGATCTTGTGAATCTCTGCCCGAACGTTGGGGTTAGTTATGTTCTTAATCCTCGCACACTCCCTTGGGCTTGTGCAATGGCCAAGTCTCTCGGCAAATTAGCTCTAAGTAGTGCGGAATAAATCCTGCAGATGGCAGTAAAACATATCAACTATTCCTCCACAGTGTGGCTTAACATCTTGCCATCCTTTGCCCTCTTTCCGGTTGGGCGCTTTGTGCGGGAGATTTAACGTCCACACAAAGAAAGAGCCGGGCGTTGGTTGTACGGCGACTGACCGAAGCCAGATGAAAAGTCGAGCGCTTTTTCCGAATGTTGAGTTTGGCACGCACCGTCAGGTGCTGAGTGGAACCATCGCGGATGAGTCAAAATTGTCGTCTCAAGAAATTAGCCTCGGAATGTGCGGGCTGTGGGACGTTAAAATGTGTCGGCAATTGGTGCTACCAATTGCAGAATATATATAGCGTGAAGATGGCACAAAACGTTACACCTGGAGCGTATCAAGCACACATGAAAGCTAAGTAATACTCGCGGCGTAACGGAAAGTATGGATATAACATGCGAAATTTATTCAAACGAATTCATTTGGTGAGTTTGGTAACTATCGTTCCAGCTTTTTATAGCACAATCATGTGCGGTATATCGTGAAAGTTATGGCATTATCATATTCTATGTATGTATGAGCCCCAGCATTTTCATTTGAATAATGAATTATTCCAGATACTTTAAAAACGATTAAATGGCAAGAATAATATAAAACGATTCATATTTGACACTTAGTAGGCCTTGTTTGATACACTACATCGAGACATCCATAAAACGCTTAACGAAACGCTTAAGCGTTTCGTGCAGATTAAGCGTTTTGAATGTACGTTTAAATGATTCAGTTCGTTTCTTGCACGATCAAAAAGGTGCAGTAAATACTCCACGACCAGCCAACATATTTATAAAGTGTAAATGATTGCTTGAATGTCTTGCAAAATTGCAAAAAAACCTTTTGGAAAATCTGTCCGTAACATTCAACCAACATGCGTCCGGCAGCGAGCGCACACAAGGTGGCTGCGGGCTGATTTCATTTACTCATTATTGTTGTACGTTGACACGCGCCACAGCCATTGTGCGAGCGGATCCCGAAAAGGCCACCCCGGGTCATGTGGCGAGTGCCTTATCGAGCAACGAACACGCCCCACGAACGCGGCCACGTCTCGCCTGCTCGACCCGGGCGGAGGAGCGCGCGCGAGGCGGAGAAACATCATGCTGGGATTATGATGCTTTTTGCATCCGCGCCCCCCCTTCCGTACATTGTGGCCAGTGTGTTCGAATGGCCAGTGTGTTTGTTGCGTTTTTATGTACGTGTACTATTCAAACCTCCAACATCTCACGACAGGACGTTAGGTTAGCGCATAAAGCACAGCCGACTGCAGGCCCGCTGTGGTCAATGCATCCCGACGCGGACTTTAATGTAAACCACGCGGCAGGAACGGCAAGCCATCGGGCACAAACAGTGTCGCCATCCAGCTCGAACAAGCGCTCGTGTCTCAGTACTTCGCCGGCACTTAAAAGCGTCATAAAAATCGTTTTACTCGCGATAAAAATGCAAATTTAATTTCCCATCCCGTACCGCTGCCAGCGCCGGTTTCGTGGTTGGCCGTGGTCGTCACTTTTCCTGCTGTACTGCTGCTGCTGCTGCTGCTAGTGGCCTGTTTACTTTGGCTTTCCGGTTGGGCGCTTTGTGCGGGAGATTTAACGTCCACACAAAGAAAGAGCCGGGCGTTGGTTGTACGGCGACTGACCGTCTGCCAGCGCCGGTTTCGTGGTTGGCCGTGGTCGTCACTTTTCCTGCTGTACTGCTGCTGCTGCTGCTGCTAGTGGCCTGTTTACTTTGGCTTTCCGGTTGGGCGCTTTGTGCGGGAGATTTAACGTCCACACAAAGAAAGAGCCGGGCGTTGGTTGTACGGCGACTGACCGTAGCCAGATGAAAAGTCGAGCGCTTTTTCCGAATGTTGAGTTTGGCACGCACCGTCAGGTGCTGAGTGGAACCATCGCGGATGAGTCAAAATTGTCGTCTCAAGAAATTAGCCTCGGAATGTGCGGGCTGTGGGACGTTAAAATGTGTCGGCAATTGGTGCTACCAATTGCAGAATATATATAGCGTGAAGATGGCATAAAACGTCACACCTGGAGCGTATCAAGCACACATGAAAGCTAAGTAATACTCGCAGCGTATCGTAAAGTATGGATATAACATGCGAAATTTATTCAAACGAATTCATTCGGTGAGTTTGGTAACTATCGTTCCAGTTTTTATAGCACAATCATGTGCGGTATATCGTGAAAGTTATGGCATTATCATATTCTATGTATGTATGAGCCCCAGCATTTTCATTTGAATAATGAATTATTCCAGATACTTTAAAAACGATTAAATGGCAAGAATAATATAAAACGATTCATATTTGACACTTAGTAGGCCTTGTTTGATACACTACATCGAGACATCCATAAAACGCTTAACGAAACGCTTAAGCGTTTCGTGCAGATTAAGCGTTTTGAATGTACGTTTAAATGATTCAGTTCGTTTCTTGCACGATCAAAAAGGTGCAGTAAATACTCCACGACCAGCCAACATATTTATAAAGTGTAAATGATTGCTTGAATGTCTTGCAAAATTGAAAAAAAACCTGTTGGAAAATCTGTCCGTAACATTCAACCAACATGCGTCCGGCAGCGCCGGCATAGACTGCTGGGAAAAGAAATGTTGCAAAAATGGAATCATTTTCTCTTCGTGCCCCCACTGCTGCAGCACAACACGTCGTGCGCTCCCGCTCCAGCTGTGTGCAGCTCGTGGCAAAAGTTTTCCCAGCGCAACCCAATCGGAAGCATTGCTTGCCCGTCGTTGTCGGACAATAATGATTGTTATCCTGTTCCTGTGGTCGTTTCTTGCACGTTGGTCGGGCGGGCGGTCGATCGGGTTCCCACCGGCCCACTCTCTTCCGCCTGTCGCCTCCCTCCCCCCCCATCCCCATGGGCTAATAACGGCACGAGGACGCCCGTGAACAGTGTCCGTTGGCCGCTGGCACGTTCGCAACATTTGCAACAGCTGCAGCGCCCATACGGCCACCGGCTGTTGGCAGAGGAAATCGATAGTTTATCACACATCATTAATCACGGGGGCCTTGGGGTCCGGTCCGGGACCGTGCCGCTGCTAGTGTGTATTACTTTCTGTGGTGTGGTGCGATCCGACCGAGTGGGTCTTTGTTTTAAAATTCGCAAAGTGTTATGCGAAGATTGTGGGGTTGACAGGGTGATTGCCAATGGCTGCTATCCGAGGACCGGTGGAAAGATAATGTGGATGAATGTCTCAGAACGAGAGCGAGAGTTGAACAGGGTAAGTTTATTTATTTTTCACCACAAACAAGCCTCATTGCTTGTTCAATATGATAGCTCGTTGATAGTTCTGTTGCATCGTTATGTTTACGAAAGCAAACTAATGACTAAACTTAAAGTAACATTAGTTTTCTGACAACATACTTTTCGGTGAACATACAAACAAAAAATAAATGGCAAGTTATTCACCAAAAATATGAAAAATGATGCCAAAGAAGGATTGATGAAATGACATAATCGTTGAAATAAAAACAAAAATAATCTGCTCTGAAACTCTGATAAAGGATAGCATACTTTTAGGCGTAAAGTGTCAAAATTGCCATAAAATACTAACAATGTCAGACCGTGCTATAAACTCGTAAACAATACCCTGTCACGTAAGCATTCTTGAAAATGACATAATCGTTGAAATAAAAACAAAAATAATCTGCTCTGAAACTCTGATAAAGGATAGCATACTTTTAGGCGTAAAGTGTCAAAATTGCCATAAAATACTAACAATGTCAGACCGTGCTATAAACTCGTAAACAATACCCTGTCACGTAAGCATTCTTGAGTTATTAGTAATAAAATGGCAAAAATGCTGATTACACTCCCCCTGCAGTGTTCCAGGTAAACAGTAGGGTGATAAAAAATCACTCAAAGCTTTTATTTAACATCGAGACAAACATTATGAAATAAAAACAAATCGAACAATACTTTTTGCTCTTCTAAGCATACCCAACATGATGCGGTTTGGATGCGAAATAAAACCTGTGTACACCTCAAAAAGGCACACCGCCTCCGATTGGCCGGGAAAACGGGAGGGTTTTGTTTCAGGTTTATTGTAAAGCGCCATTTTCAACGCCAGCGGATAACCGCTTCCCACCGGGGGCGATGCAAAGTGGCGGTGATGGTGCTGAAATATATGAAAGGATGCAGACGACCATAACGAGATGCCACTAAACGCGTTCGAGGTTCGTGCGACCGTGGCCGTTGGTTGAAGTGAGCGGGCGGATGGCAGCAGCGACCGAGCGAGTCATGCCAAAAAAGGGGATTACACAACTCATGGGAATTTCACAATTGTTTTGTGATTGTGGGCGTACGTGTGTCTGTGTGTGGTGCTTTTTCCTGCCTGCAGAGCTCGTTTCCGTCTTGCTTTAGCTGCAAGTTTTAATTTTGTTTCCCATTCTGCTCGATGCAAAACATGTTCATATGCCAGCCACAATGTTCCAGTGGCCGACGCCGTGCCATGGGAGTGGGAGATGGATTTTTTTTCCATATTTGTGTGCTCCAGCTGCTCCAGCGTTATCGGGAAGCGAAACAACAAAGGGTAGCAGCATGTTTCCGGTGTTTTTGTCGAACCCGCGACGGGAACGTTTCGCGGAAGGATTTATGGTGTGACGAGAACGAGATAAGGAATACCTACACCGAACGGGCGGCCCTGGCGGCAGCCAGCGTGACAATTGTTAATCATAATTATGGCGAAAGACGGAGCGCAAGCGACGCTCGGTCGACCGTAACATCGATGACAGGCGCCCGAGAACACCCGTCTCGGCGGGCACGTTTGACGTTTCTTCCCCGTAGGCTCGGCGTAGTTGTCCGCGGACGGGTGCGTGTTTGAGTGACAAGCAGCAAAACTCGCTCTACGCTCGCCGTTTTGATGACTTCTTCCCGGGTTGCTCCGGGCTCCAATTTCTCATTTGCTCGGTCGTATTATTAGAACCGCGCCCGCTAGCGCTTAGGCAGCGAGTTATTATTCAACTGTCAAAGGCAAAACCCGCCGCGCGCAATAATCATTAGCACCGCAATCACTTGTTGACCGAAAGCGTGCTTAATTTCGAGCCGTTATTTCAAGGGGGTTTGCTTTTTGGTGGAAATGTAATCGGTCCAAAAATTACACCTGAACGTCACTCCACCACGGACGCCGCGCCAAATCAATGTCATCCGGTGACGTCCCGGGGAATATCGATTCGGCGCTGGAAGGAAGAAGCTTTCGGGTGCGCGGAGGTAAACTTTTACAATAAAATTTTATGACCAATTTAAAGTTCTTCCGCCAGGAAAACGTCGAAAGCTGGGCCCGGTGCCGGAACCGGGTAATTAAGAGGGAAGATTGGATTGGAAGCCAAGAAATTACTGCTAGCGCACCTGCTGACGGCGAGGACAACCGTCGAACATCGAATATCCTTTCGTTTTCGCCCACCTTTATCTGGATCTTCCACGTGCCGAGTGACAGCTCCTGAGTTGGTGGAAGAGCCAGTGAGCATTTGCGAATCTTGTTGAGGAGAGAATTGTTCCAACGAACGGATGATCCAATGAAGGGAAGGATCTCCCAATGAACTGGTTGGTTTTTGCGTTGAGAATAAATTAAACACTTCCGGTGCCGGTTCCTGCCAAGCGGTGATATTATGCAATACAGTGCTTGCCATTCGTTTGGGAGCGGGAAGTTGGCTATACGCACAGAAAGTTCAGGTATCGTTTGACTCTTATTAGAGCCTCAAGCTTTTCAAGAAACTGATTATGCGGTTTTCAGGAAAATTAGCAGTGTTCCTAGTTTTCTACTTTATGAACAAATTTTGAAAAACTTCTTCATATCACCGATAAGATTGCAAAGCACTGTAGCAGCCTCCTCGAAAACCCCAATGATCCAGTAACTTCATTGTGCTCCCATCGCACCGCCGTTCATCTGCAATCTGATTTCAAGCCGGTGCAATTTCCCGACCATCATCTGCGCCGTTTCGCCCCAGCGCGATTTTGAACCACCTCAAAAGTAGTTCCCGCGCCAGCCAGCCCCCCCCCCCCAACCCGGGAGTGAAATTAAATCAATTATAATTAATTGGAAGACGAACGCCACGCAGCCGAGACACGTAGCCGTTCGGAAAATGCCTTCATAAGTTCATCACCAAGACACGCAGAAACGTATTGTAAGGCCAACGGTGCATCATCCATTGCTCCGATTGTTGAAGACACAGATAATGATGGCAATGATTTGGCAGCGCCTGTACGACCAATCACGGCCGTCATTCTGACGCCCCGGAAACGCGCTTGCCAAAACCCCCAATGCCCATGGTAATCGGATTCGGAGCTGTTTTGTAAGCGGCGACCCTGTGCCGCCAGGCAAACCTGGCCGACCTTCGTCAAGCGCTGCTTAGTTTGTCCGCCCGCCCGCGACGGGAACGTTTCGCGGAAGGATTTATGGTGTGACGAGAACGAGATAAGGAATACCTACACCGAACGGGCGGCCCTCGCCTTTTGAAGAGGTGTCCCTGGGCTGTGGGAGTGCGTCCTGCTCTGGAGCGCGTTCTACCACGCGGGTGGCTTTATAATGATATTCTCTTCGGGCGAAGACGTTGCTGAGAGCTGCCTTTCCCCGTCAGTTTAATGTGATAATCGTTGATGAAGTGAGAAGTGATTGAGTTAAGCTGCAATCGACAACGTGTTTGACGCATTTCAGTTGAAGTTTTCTGTATCATTTAAGGAGTTAAAGATTTGAGATCCTGGCAGTTCTTTGGGTCCTTTCAGAAAAAGACTAATTTGAAAGACAAAGGGCAAACTAACGAATGTTCAAAAAAACCCCGCAGAGAAGTATCTATTTCTTCAAGTTTCTCTTTCACATCCAAAGCGAAGCCAAGAAATAAAAAGACTCAATTAGGAGCACGTGACATGATGTTGTCTTGTTCCGGTTTTTTTGTTTGGCTAGCTCCACTTTTCCGAATCCAAACTCATTAATTTTGTAACCAAAAACTCAACAAGAAACGCGCAACACCGGAGCAACTTCTGAAGAATTGGCGGACAAATTTATCAGAACGAAGCGAACTCTCAACCCAAGGGAAGTGATAAGAAAGAATTTCATTTACGGGAGTGAAATTAAATCAATTATAATTAATTGGAAGACGAACGCCACGCAGCCGAGACACGTAGCCGTTCGGAAAATGCCTTCATAAGTTCATCACCAAGACACGCAGAAACGTATTGTAAGGCCAACGGTGCATCATCCATTGCTCCGATTGTTGAAGACACAGATAATGATGGCAATGATTTGGCAGCGCCTGTACGACCAATCACGGCCGTCATTCTGACGCCCCGGAAACGCGCTTGCCAAAACCCCCAATGCCCATGGTAATCGGATTCGGAGCTGTTTTGTAAGCGGCGACCCTGTGCCGCCCGGCAAACCTGGCCGACCTTCGTCAAGCGCTGCTTAGTTTGTCCGCCCGCCCGCGACGGGAACGTTTCGCGGAAGGATTTATGGTGTGACGAGAACGAGATAAGGAATACCTACACCGAACGGGCGGCCCTGGCGGCAGCCAGCGTGACAATTGTTAATCATAATTATGGCGAAAGACGGAGCGCAAGCGACGCTCGGTCGACCGTAACATCGATGACAGGCGCCCGAGAACACCCGTCTCGGCGGGCACGTTTGACGTTTCTTCCCCGTAGGCTCGGCGTAGTTGTCCGCGGACGGGTGCGTGTTTGAGTGACAAGCAGCAAAACTCGCTCTACGCTCGCCGTTTTGATGACTTCTTCCCGGGTTGCTCCGGGCTCCAATTTCTCATTTGCTCGGTCGTATTATTAGAACCGCGCCCGCTAGCGCTTAGGCAGCGAGTTATTATTCAACTGTCAAAGGCAAAACCCGCCGCGCGCAATAATCATTAGCACCGCAATCACTTGTTGACCGAAAGCGTGCTTAATTTCGAGCCGTTATTTCAAGGGGGTTTGCTTTTTGGTGGAAATGTAATCGGTCCAAAAATTACACCTGAACGTCACTCCACCACGGACGCCGCGCCAAATCAATGTCATCCGGTGACGTCCCGGGGAATATCGATTCGGCGCTGGAAGGAAGAAGCTTTCGGGTGCGCGGAGGTAAACTTTTACAATAAAATTTTATGACCAATTTAAAGTTCTTCCGCCAGGAAAACGTCGAAAGCTGGGCCCGGTGCCGGAACCGGGTAATTAAGAGGGAAGATTGGATTGGAAGCCAAGAAATTACTGCTAGCGCACCTGCTGACGGCGAGGACAACCGTCGAACATCGAATATCCTTTCGTTTTCGCCCACCTTTATCTGGATCTTCCACGTGCCGAGTGACAGCTCCTGAGTTGGTGGAAGAGCCAGTGAGCATTTGCGAATCTTGTTGAGGAGAGAATTGTTCCAACGAACGGATGATCCAATGAAGGGAAGGATCTCCCAATGAACTGGTTGGTTTTTGCGTTGAGAATAAATTAAACACTTCCGGTGCCGGTTCCTGCCAAGCGGTGATATTATGCAATACAGTGCTTGCCATTCGTTTGGGAGCGGGAAGTTGGCTATACGCACAGAAAGTTCAGGTATCGTTTGACTCTTATTAGAGCCTCAAGCTTTTCAAGAAACTGATTATGCGGTTTTCAGGAAAATTAGCAGTGTTCCTAGTTTTCTACTTTATGAACAAATTTTGAAAAACTTCTTCATATCACCGATAAGATTGCAAAGCACTGTAGCAGCCTCCTCGAAAACCCCAATGATCCAGTAACTTCATTGTGCTCCCATCGCACCGCCGTTCATCTGCAATCTGATTTCAAGCCGGTGCAATTTCCCGACCATCATCTGCGCCCCCCCCCCCCCCCCCCCCCAACCGGGGGATATTACGAAATGATTGTCACCCTTCAGCCGCCCACTGCGAAGATCACGATATCCAGTGCAAAGTTTCACAAAAGCACAAAACTACGGCCGGGCAAGACCGGTTAAAACTGCTGCCTCTCGGCCTATATCTCAGCGGTTCCGGAGCGGGGCAGATTGGTGGTTCAAAAATTAGAAAATTGCTCGGTAACAACGTGGTGGTCGGGGGTAAAACTCACCGTGGGCGGAGGCAACAATTTTGCGCCACGATGAAATTGAACCGATAAGAGTGCTTTGGTAAGTTTTGTTCTTTGCGGGACCCTGGAAGTGCGGGAAGTGCTGTCGTCAATGTCAGTACCGGTGCCGAATAGGAGACCAGGGACGGACGGAAATTGGCTGAAGAAAATTAACTTTTTCGCATCATTTTCACCCGGATGAAAGGAGTGTACGGCCAGAAAAGACAAGAAACAGAGCGAGAGAGAGTGAGATAGTTGTTGAAACCATTCCGAATCACTGCGAATTTAACGTGGCAGTTTACGTACAGACATAAAGTACTTGCTTAATAGCGAGGAATTGGTTTCGTTTCTGTATTGGGGCACAAACGTTCAGTTCGATTGCTCTTCCAAACTGAGTCCATAAGGCACTTCAACAAAAACCAATATAATGCCACACTCGTTGGGAGTTTTTTACTTCAATTTGAGATTTCAGAAGCTTTTTTCCCCAAAGTCCAGTCAAGAATTGGGTTCACGTACGTCAGCAGCAGTACTAGCGAATTAATTCCATCAAAAACCTGGTTCTTCAGGAGCTCGAATGAACCCCCAACGCACCCGGTGCACCTAGACGTGGGTTTTGTAACATGACCACCACTATCGGACATCAAACGATTCGGGGGAAGCAAAAAAAAGCTGACCGACAGTGAGGCTCATGTTCGTGTTCAGCTGCAGACCCACTCGCCAGATTAGCCTCTGCATGGGAATTCAAAGAGAAACAAGAGTCCTGTACCGAGCTGAAACACGATTCCAACTCACAGCTGGAAGTTATTCTTCCCTTGCCCATCAATCTTCCCCGGCAAGATTACATGCGCTCACCGGAAACCAGCTACCAGATGCGTCCCATTGCGTACTCCCGGGCACGGCCATTCCAAGGCACGAAGAAAAACTGGTGGTAAAATGTGTGAAAAGAAAACGCAACTCACGAGATTGGGATGCAAATTTATGCTCCCAGCCCGGCAGGTTCGAACGCATCCGAATGCAAGTCTTCCAGAGGGGGGGGAACACGGAACACTGGTCGGGGCTCTTTTATGTTTCTTTTTTGTTCTCTGCCCGCTTTGTGCCTGCACCTGTGTGCGCGCCCGGAAAGTTGGAGTGCTGCGATAGGAGCGAGTTTATTTCGGTAATGGGTTCGTGAGCGGATGATAACGAAGTGCAAAGCGGGCAGATAAGCGAACGGTAGCTACGGAGCTGTTGAGCGGCTGGTGAGCTACTTTGACGAAAGCCTCACACGACTTTTCATCACTCAAACAAAGGAAGGGGGGGGGGGGGGGGGGGGGGGGCTGGCTGGCGCGGGAACTACTTTTGAGGTGGTTCAAAATCGCGCTGGGGCGAAACGGCGCAGATGATGGTCGGGAAATTGCACCGGCTTGAAATCAGATTGCAGATGAACGGCGGTGCGATGGGAGCACAATGAAGTTACTGGATCATTGGGGTTTTCGAGGAGGCTGCTACAGTGCTTTGCAATCTTATCGGTGATATGAAGAAGTTTTTCAAAATTTGTTCATAAAGTAGAAAACTAGGAACACTGCTAATTTTCCTGAAAACCGCATAATCAGTTTCTTGAAAAGCTTGAGGCTCTAATAAGAGTCAAACGATACCTGAACTTTCTGTGCGTATAGCCAACTTCCCGCTCCCAAACGAATGGCAAGCACTGTATTGCATAATATCACCGCTTGGCAGGAACCGGCACCGGAAGTGTTTAATTTATTCTCAACGCAAAAACCAACCAGTTCATTGGGAGATCCTTCCCTTCATTGGATCATCCGTTCGTTGGAACAATTCTCTCCTCAACAAGATTCGCAAATGCTCACTGGCTCTTCCACCAACTCAGGAGCTGTCACTCGGCACGTGGAAGATCCAGATAAAGGTGGGCGAAAACGAAAGGATATTCGATGTTCGACGGCCTGATAAATTTGTCCGCCAATTCTTCAGAAGTTGCTCCGGTGTTGCGCGTTTCTTGTTGAGTTTTTGGTTACAAAATTAATGAGTTTGGATTCGGAAAAGTGGAGCTAGCCAAACAAAAAAACCGGAACAAGACAACATCATGTCACGTGCTCCTAATTGAGTCTTTTTATTTCTTGGCTTCGCTTTGGATGTGAAAGAGAAACTTGAAGAAATAGATACTTCTCTGCGGGGTTTTTTTGAACATTCGTTAGTTTGCCCTTTGTCTTTCAAATTAGTCTTTTTCTGAAAGGACCCAAAGAACTGCCAGGATCTCAAATCTTTAACTCCTTAAATGATACAGAAAACTTCAACTGAAATGCGTCAAACACGTTGTCGATTGCAGCTTAACTCAATCACTTCTCACTTCATCAACGATTATCACATTAAACTGACGGGGAAAGGCAGCTCTCAGCAACGTCTTCGCCCGAAGAGAATATCATTATAAAGCCACCCGCGTGGTAGAACGCGCTCCAGAGCAGGACGCACTCCCACAGCCCAGGGACACCTCTTCAAAAGGCGTCCACGTGAATTTCGGCGTTCGGCCGAATTGTTTCCAAATCAATTAAAATTATCAACAAAAGCTTCCGTCAGCGTCAACCACGTGGTAAAGTACGCGATTCCCATCGGTGGCATTTCCGGTGGTTGACAGGTGGCCCGGCGGCCACGGGCGGGATTTGCGTGGATTTCAAACCGGATTAAATCGTGGCACAATTTCGCACTTTCGGCGAGTTTTACGTACAGGTTCTGTTGACGGGCCCGCGTGTCGATGGAACGCGGAAGAAGCTTTAATTTTAAGCGTTTAATCATATTAAAACCAGCAGCGCGGATGTTCCAAGCGTTTGGTATGCGGGGAGGTGCGAGAACTGCTGTTTGGGTGTTGGAATGATGAATTTAATTGTAATTTGATTGTTATGGACAGGTTTTTCGATGCAGATAGGCACATTACGGTGTGGATCAGATAACGCACGGACTCGTTTGTCCACATTGGAAGGATAAGAAATGAAAAAATATCTCCTCCACAATGAAAATAGTAGGCTAGTTCCTCCGTTTTCTCAAAGATGGCGTTAGCAGCGTCTGTCAAAATCAATTAGAATACTAATACAGTCGCTAAGATCAAGCCTTTCAAACATTTACAAACATCAGAATTTTCTCACAAAATCGCTCATCATGAAGAACTTAAAGAGCATTGGGAGCGTGCCTGTTAAATATGGAAGAAGCTCAAAATAAACGTCGAAATCAATTATTGCTTCATTCTTGTGTACGCGAACGTTGCTGGGTTCAATCCCAATTGTCATCGGACACACAATCTTAACTACACTCCCGCCACAAGCTCCAATCAGCGATCCAAATTTATGAAAATGAGTTCGATAATTTTCGCCCATTCCTTGGCTTCCGTCCTCGTTACTACGCTTTGTGAAACTTGCCCGCTAGGAGTCATTACCGGCATCTGCTAGTACCAAGCGACATATCCTAACGAGCACCGGGCCCAGGATGCAGAAACACAATTAGAACAGATCGTCCTCGTTCGCGGGACTTCGGGGGGGCGCGTAAAATCATCCTCGAAATAATCTGACCCAGGCCACCCTCGGTGCGGGCACTAACGATGTGCCGAAACCCCCGGAAGAAGTCATGAATCTATTCATGCTGCTACGCTGCTTCACTTTTTCTTCTCACACTGTTCCGCGACCTTCGAGAAGCAGGCTTCCCGTGCTTCCCCATGGTGACCCAAACGATCGATCGTTGGCTGTAACGATTGGTGGGGTGGGAGGGAAACTTTCTTACCAGCTTAAACACATGCACACTCACACGTACGGGCGCGTTGGAAGAGGCACGTGACGCCGCTTCCGAACTGGTACGTGATGATCCGTGTGGGAATTGGACCCACCGAGCCGGTTCGTTTAGTTTGTGGGCATTAATTTTAATGACGAACAATCTGCAACGAGAGCGGACGCGTGCAAGCGGGTAAGTAAATGTTAGTTTATCGTGGAACGCTGCTGCCCGCATAAAGCAGGAAAGAAATGAAATGGGCTGCAGTAAAACGATAAGAGTTTGTTTGTGCGAATTGAGACCATTTGTTTTGTGATTCGGTTGTTTTCAATGAGATATGTTGTATTCTTGGCGTCTGATCTTCCTCGTGAGCACATACATCTATTGGCATGATCCTTAGACAGGTTTCATCTACTAAACTTCTCGTTTAGTATCACTTTCATCACTCAGATAGAAAGAATCCACACACCGAATCCAAGACAAATAGATCAGTGACTTAACTTTGAAACTTGACACATCCACTTAGTTGACAATTGTGTTCGTTCCACAAACGTCAACAATTGTGTTGTCAATAGCCTTTAGTATTGTAAACTTGACAGTCGATAACTTAAACCAATAGTATCATCTTATTGCTTCTTGTATAACAGAGGGTGTTCGAAGTTATATTGCAATTTTTAAAAGATGTTTGCAAGCAGTTACTTTAAAATGTGTATCACTTAATTGAGTATCATCGTGTTCTTCATGTGCAAAGGCTTAATATTTTAACTGTCCAGAATTAATTTGCAACCCATGCAAGAGCTTAAACAATCGCCGATTAGAACAGTTTTTCTTCCAGTTAACGTCACCACTAAAGTTTGTAATGGTATCAGCATTGTATGCATCACAAACAACCATGGCCGAACGCCAATTTTGCGCCCGGCTAGTGGCAACGTCTCGATTTGGCTTCCTCCGTGCCAGTTGGCGTCGTGTGCATAAAACTTTCGCTCGACGAGGCGGAGTTGGCGCGTTGCAGCCCTAGGGGGTGGATTAAATTCTGAAGGAACTCCAAACCAAATTTATGAAAATGAGTTCGATAATTTTCGCCCATTCCTTGGCTTCCGTCCTCGTTACTACGCTTTGTGAAACTTGCCCGCTAGGAGTCATTACCGGCATCTGCTAGTACCAAGCGACATATCCTAACGAGCACCGGGCCCAGGATGCAGAAACACAATTAGAACAGATCGTCCTCGTTCGCGGGACTTCGGGGGGGCGCGTAAAATCATCCTCGAAATAATCTGACCCAGGCCACCCTCGGTGCGGGCACTAACGATGTGCCGAAACCCCCGGAAGAAGTCATGAATCTATTCATGCTGCTACGCTGCTTCACTTTTTCTTCTCACACTGTTCCGCGACCTTCGAGAAGCAGGCTTCCCGTGCTTCCCCATGGTGACCCAAACGATCGATCGTTGGCTGTAACGATTGGTGGGGTGGGAGGGAAACTTTCTTACCAGCTTAAACACATGCACACTCACACGTACGGGCGCGTTGGAAGAGGCACGTGACGCCGCTTCCGAACTGGTACGTGATGATCCGTGTGGGAATTGGACCCACCGAGCCGGTTCGTTTAGTTTGTGGGCATTAATTTTAATGACGAACAATCTGCAACGAGAGCGGACGCGTGCAAGCGGGTAAGTAAATGTTAGTTTATCGTGGAACGCTGCTGCCCGCATAAAGCAGGAAAGAAATGAAATGGGCTGCAGTAAAACGATAAGAGTTTGTTTGTGCGAATTGAGACCATTTGTTTTGTGATTCGGTTGTTTTCAATGAGATATGTTGTATTCTTGGCGTCTGATCTTCCTCGTGAGCACATACATCTATTGGCATGATCCTTAGACAGGTTTCATCTACTAAACTTCTCGTTTAGTATCACTTTCATCACTCAGATAGAAAGAATCCACACACCGAATCCAAGACAAATAGATCAGTGACTTAACTTTGAAACTTGACACATCCACTTAGTTGACAATTGTGTTCGTTCCACAAACGTCAACAATTGTGTTGTCAATAGCCTTTAGTATTGTAAACTTGACAGTCGATAACTTAAACCAATAGTATCATCTTATTGCTTCTTGTATAACAGAGGGTGTTCGAAGTTATATTGCAATTTTTAAAAGATGTTTGCAAGCAGTTACTTTAAAATCTGTATCACTTAATTGAGTATCATCGTGTTCTTCATGTGTAAAGGCTTAATATTTTAACTGTCCAGAATTAATTTGCAACCCATGCAAGAGCTTAAACAATCGCCGATTAGAGCAGTTTTTCTTCCAGTTAACGTCACCACTAAAGTTTGTAATGCTATCAGCATTGTATGCATCACAAACAACCATGGCCGAACGCCAATTTTGCGCCCGGCTAGTGGCAACGTCTCGATTTTGGCTTCCTCCGTGTCAGTTGGCGTCGGGTGCATAAAACTTTCGCTCGACGAGGCGGAGTTGGCGCGTTGCAGCCCTAGGGGGTGGATTAAATTCTGAAGGAACTCCAACACCAAACTCGATACCGGCTGGGACCGCATCTTTCCGGTTGCCGGGTTGGTGCTGGATGCACCAGTCCGGCGGTCGGTTTGGTGGTGAGTTAATGTGTGTTTTCCGTGTGTCACGGGGCAGGCGGAAGCGGTTGTAACGCTGGTTCGCTATGCGACTGTGAATTGCAAGCGAGAGATGCACAACTTTTGCCCCCAGTCAGCGCAACTCGTGTGGGATTGAGCGTTCCGATGGTGATGGATAAGGT
Organism: Anopheles cracens; assembly: GCA_002091845.1. Taxonomy (NCBI): domain Eukaryota; kingdom Metazoa; phylum Arthropoda; class Insecta; order Diptera; family Culicidae; genus Anopheles; species Anopheles cracens. The sequence continues at coordinate 34,962 of KZ069910.1, forward strand.
GGATTGCAAAACCCCAAAACCTATTAAGTTTTTTTTTTCAAATTCACATAATCCTCCGCCGGAGAGAAGACGCAGGAGGATTGCAATTTTCACCATCACTTTTTGCGTGAACGGCGAAGGGTGGGAAATTACATTAGAGCCGAATGTGGTTGTGTGGTTGTGTGAGTTGCGTCATTATTTATTTATTTGCACCTAGCACTCGCGGCTGATAGGGTGGAAAGTTGGTAGTTTCGTTAATGCGCTTAGTGAAGTTGGTTGATCGAAATAGATGCGGCATACCTTCGATCGTACGTACGTATATCTCAACGCGCTAGACTCTTCTCGAGCAGTCGCAATAGATTGGAATCCGCGAACTTGCTGGGCGGAAAACAAATTCCCATTTCGTTACGTTCCACGTCTCCGTCGCCGCTCGATTGGAGCACATTGAGCGGAGTTGTAATTGCATTTCTCCCAGCAGTAATTAGTTCGTTCGTTCCAGTAATGAGCAGCTCGGTGCGCCTGTCACCTCTTCACAAACATGCCCTACAAACAACAACGTGCACTGGCCCACTGACTGACTGACCCCGACGTGCCAATGTCAAGGCAACAGGACAAAGACAAAGCCACCGAGCGCCAAAGAGCCCACCAACCATTCATCCTGCACGACTTCATCCACAATCGGAGCCCCCACTATTCTGCGCTCAGGTTTGCGCATTTCGTTCGGCCTTGTCCTAAAATAGAGCGCACTGAGCGCGCTCATTTAGGTGAGCGGAGCAATTGAGGTACCTCTTTCGCTCACGACCCAACACTACTTGCATCACTTAAAATTGTTGGTTTCTTTCGAATATCGAGTGGAGTGAACTAACGATTTTAACTGGTATATTAAAAAATGTTATATCAAAAACTCTTAGTACGAAGAAATGAATATAAAACCGTTGAGAATTGGTTTCTTCAAGTGCTCAAGTGTTCCAACAAACTTAATGAAAATGTATTGATTAAATGCATTGTTTTCATTACTTCACTTACTAGATACCTGCTCAGAATATCATTCCAAAGCACGTTCAAGTCTCCTCTCGATCCAATACATTCTCCGTGAAGGAAATGTGATAGAAAATTGCGCATTACGTTACAAACGACTCGAAACACCGCAACAAAACCGCTGTCGCCGTTAAGCCGTTAAGACTCGTATCGCAATTACATTGATTACGTTTAGCGAAGGTAGTTCCGAGCTGCAGCGACTGATGCATTGCAGTTGGCCCGAGTGCCTGAGCTAAGGAGTGCTCCTACGCTCCGTCCTGCTTTCTGAAAATAATTGTCCTTCTCACCACCCCCACCGTATCGCGAATAGATGCTTGAAACGCTTCTGAATGCTTTTTCGAGCAGGCGGACGCGTTCGCGAAGAAAATTGAAAAAGAGCTCTTCACTTCGCCAAATTAATGCAGATATGAAACGGTGAGGTCAGCAGCGCGATCGGGGTCCATTCTCCGGAGCTGGAAATTCGTTTTCGTATGATAAATGTATGGTTTTATTAAAATGAGTGAAACTGGCACATTTTGAGCCGGCTCGGGTAGTTTCGGGAAGTCATCCGGGGCCCAACCCCCGAGAAAGGCGTGGATTTGGACGTCTTTTTCACCGTGCTGCGGACCGGTGCAACCGGAAACCGGCACCCTCAAAAGCGTAGCTGCATTTTATAGCCCGCAGGCCGCCGGCTCGATGCAACCCGAAAGCCGGCTGCAGCACTTGATGCATTAAATTTTACGGCCACACGGAAAAGGTTTCCCCGGGAAGGGTTTTACGTTCTGTTTCGTTGATTTCTCGGGACCGATAGGAAGCTCCCGGAACCGGCCGGGTTTCGGACAAAGTTTGCCAAACGATCCTTTCACCCGAACAGAAGGATGACCTCGGAATCGGTTTGGTTGATCGTAGTTTTTTTACTAAGTTTCGTAGAGATGGGAAAAAAAAAGGACGGAACACCAGTGCCCCGAAAGAGATGTCTGTCTTTGGAAAGATATTTTCAGCACCATATCTCCAGTCGAAAGCTTTGCGCGCAGAGTGCAGCCGGTCGACCAAACTGCCGGAGTGGAATCGGGCACGGAGCATTAAATTAATTTTTCATTCATCACACACTCTGCGCTCAAACTTTGCGCTTTTTTTTCAACTTCCGTGCAGACACTTTACCGTCCCGTACCGTCCCTGCCGCCATCGTGTGCTGTTTCGTCCGGCTCAACTTATTGGGAACCACCGTGAAAATAGCTTTGACACCGTGCAAGATCAAAATGTTGTTTCGAAACTTAATTTAGACTTTCCGTCGATGGACTCTTTGAGCTTTTGTGAGTTTTTTTGTTGGCAAAGAGACAAAAAAGAGAGAGTGAGAGACATTGCACAATACACGATACGCGAGGAATGTCTTTGTGATGGATTGTGTAAATATAGAAGAATGGAGTTGGGAAGCGAGCAAATGGCAGGCGAGAGTCGGCGCAAAAACTTTCCTGAAACAAAAACCATTAAAACTGACCAACCGTGGAATTTAATAGCCGGTTGCTCGGACCGTTGCCAGGGAGCGATGGGAGAAGACATCTTTCCCGAGGTCCGCGCCCGGTTTATAGTGCCGGTTCCATTTCCTTCGCAAACGCAAAGCGCAAAGTTTGAGCGCAGAGTGTGTGATGAATGAAAAATTAATTTAATGCTCCGTGCCCGATTCCACTCCGGCAGTTTGGTCGACCGGCTGCACTCTGCGCGCAAAGCTTTCGACTGGAGATATGGTGCTGAAAATATCTTTCCAAAGACAGACATCTCTTTCGGGGCACTGGTGTTCCGATCATTGTTTCAGCAGCAATATTTTTACAAATTCTTTTGAAATCTTTGTCTGAGGGTAGACTAAAGTGTCTCAAACTGGTATCATTATCATCAAACTGGTATATTATAGCTGATTTAGTTCATCAGGCAGTATTTCAAAGTTTTGATAATGTCCTGTGCGTGACATATGGCCCTGATTAGCTTGATGATGCTAGTTCTGTTGGGCGATTGGTATTAAATTTATAATAAATCCGACCAGGGACAACCTCCGAAACACAAAAAGTGTTGTTTAGTCATTAGGAAGTTATGCAATTATAATCGCAAATTTGTAAAGCTCACCTGGGATGCTAATTGCTGGGAAACGTCAAACTGTTACTCTTCACACAGTGGCAGCATAGCAATGTTTTTGGAATAGTCCAAAATGAGCCCCTTTCAGGTGTTATTCCAGGTGCTAAATCACTTTAAAATCTTCCAGACGAGATTCCAAACCCACTATTCCTATCGCCAAACCCAAACGCAACCGTCTGCAAAACTCACCGACGAAAACATGACCTCACCGAGCTTAATAACTTCGCCATCGCAAAACATTCCATCCGGAAACGAAATTGTTTCGAAAATTTCCAACCCCCGAAAGTGAGGAGCAAACGAAAAAAAAAAAAAGGATGGCAAATTACGAAAGTTGGTTGCAGCTTCTTGCGAAAATTAATCGCCGAATGGAGTCAGACACTCAACCGCCATCTGGATGCGGGGACCCATTTGGATGCGGGTTGTTTTCCACTTTTCAACGCGAATGGCTCTCTAGCACGCTCCGACCATGGGGGTTGTTTGGGTATATTAACATTCGTGCTCCAGAAGCATTCCTCGCCATATTCTGCAGTCTGCAGTTGTGGTGTCGGGCGGTTTCTTTGGAGGCGACTGAAAAAAGTGGCTCCTGGTGGGTAATCACAGAATCAGGTCAAGTATTTAATTCGTTGGAATTAACTCCACGCTCACCTCGATCACCACCGCCCCCAAAACCACCGTCTAAATTGTCCTCTTTCGTGACGTGACGCCTTTCACAGGGGGGGAGTGTAACGGTGGATGACTAAATTGTGGTGACGACCACGACGACGCGTACTGCAGTTTATTTAATTTTCCTCTCTATCTCTCTCCTTCCTTCTGTATCACGCAGAGAACTAGAGAAAAAAACATAATACTTTCTCAGCAGCATGAAGGAACGTTCCCTCCCAGCGTGGCAACAGTGGATCACGGTAAATAAGAAGTCAACGCCGGTACGGTTGGTACGTGCCACACGGATCGGTTGTAGCAGGCACGCTTAATGTGTACGCGTAACATGACACGAACTTCGGGTCACTGTAATTGTGGACTGCCTGGGCGTGGAGTCGTTGTCTTGTGTGGCACGGCATCACTGCAACGTGTTCGAGGGGGCAACCCGAATCCCCAAAAACTGTTGTACTCCTGTTCCGGGGACTTGCGTTGGCTTCATACGCGTAACATGACACGAACTTCGGGTCACTGTAATTGTGGACTGCCTGGGCGTGGAGTCGTTGTCTTGTGTGGCACGGCATCACTGCAACGTGTTCGAGGGGGCAACCCGAATCCCCAAAAACTGTTGTACTCCTGTTCCGGGGACTTGCGTTGGCTTCGCATGCTTTGTTTGTCTTGTTTTCCCCAACTTTCTCACTCTCTCACGAGATCTCCCTGCAGGATCCATCCAGGATGGCAAATTACGAAAGTTGGTTGCAGCTTCTTGCGAAAATTAATCGCCGAATGGAGTCAGACACTCAACCGCCATCTGACAACCCCTCAGTGGGGCCCCCTCTCGGTGAACCCATTTGGATGCGGGTTGTTTTCCACTTTTCAACGCGAATGGCTCTCTAGCACGCTCCGACCATGGGGGTTTTTTTGGGTATATTAACAATCGTGCTCCAGAAGCATTCCTCGCCATATTCTGCAGTCTGCAGTTGTGGTGTCGGGCGGTTTCTTTGGAGGCGACTGAAAAAAGTGGCTCCTGGTGGGTAATCACAGAATCAGGTCAAGTATTTAATTCGTTGGAATTAACTCCACGCTCACCTCGATCGCCACCGCCACCAGGACCACCGTCTAAAATGTCCTCTTTCGTGACGTGACGCCTTTCACAGGGGGGGAGTGTAACGGTGGATGACTAAATTGTGGTGACGACCACGACGACTGCTTGGACGAAATTGATTAGCCCTTATGGGGTGCGATACGGGACGGAAGGGACGATGATTCCATTTTGAGCTCATTTAAAAAAGGGCGAATTGTTCTTGTAAATTTACCCTACGCGGCTTAAAGCAGTTTGCATGCTATTGAAGTTGGACTCCTCTAAATTTGGATATGGCAAATTTCGGCCATGCTCTATTACATAGGAACAAAACATGAGCTGGCTGGCAACATTGCGTGTTCGAGTCAAATCCAAGTGGAAACTCTGCATCATAAACGCGTGATTATCTACGAGCTGTCAAAAACCGCTGTTGAAATCTTTTTTTTGCGGTAGATGGCGCCACTAAACGCATTACTATTTACGAGCTGTCAACCATTGTTGTACTAGGCATTTAGGATTTGTTTCAAACGTTTTGGACGTAATGCATGAGTTGTTGTTGAAAAGACCTTGATTACGTAAGTGTACCAGCTTACGGCAGGGCAAACAAATCACTCAGATATTGCTCTGAAATGCAATAAAAGCCTTATTGTTCATTCTTGTTGAAGGTATGCTCTTGTATTTAAAAAATCATCACCTCTTCACAAACATGCCCTACAAACAACAACGTGCACTGGCCCACTGACTGACTGACCCCGACGTGCCAATGTCAAGGCAACAGGACAAAGACAAAGCCACCGAGCGCCAAAGAGCCCACCAACCATTCATCCTGCACGACTTCATCCACAATCGGAGCCCCCACTATTCTGCGCTCAGGTTTGCGCATTTCGTTCGGCCTTGTCCTCAGAAAAAAACACTCACCCCGAGCACTAAACACAGAGGCGAAAGCAAAGCGAACGAAACCTTCCGCATGACGAATTTCATCCTGCACGACTTCATCCACAATCGGAGCCCCCACTATTCTGCGCTCAGGTTTGCGCATTTCGTTCGGCCTTGTCCTCAGAAAAAAACACTCACCCCGAGCACTAAACACAGAGGCGAAAGCAAAGCGAACGAAACCTTCCGCATGACGAATCCCGAAAGGCTACGGCGGCCGGTGCAAAATGAAGATAGGGAGAAGAAAATGTGTATTGTCAGCAAGGGCATCATTTGTTCTGAGCTTGTTTTTTTTTCTTCCTCGTTCGCTGTGTTTGTGTGGCACGAAAGATGCAAGGACACGGCCGGGAAGGACAAATGAAAAGCACAACACATACACCCATACGAGAAACATTCGCAGAGGTTACGTGGCGTGTGCCTCGGCCAACTTGGATGCTTATTTGTGCGCACGGTAGAGAAGAAAAACATCATGTATGCTCGGTGCGTTTACAGCGCGAAGCGTTGGAAGCGAGAACTTTCCCTCAGCCATGCGGTACGGCAAGGAAATTTCGTCATCACATTTATCGTACCGAGGTGGTAGTTTTCAAGAGCCTCTCGACGCGGGCTCGGAGTTGTTTCGATAAGAAACTCTACTTTTAAGCTCCGGGTGTCCGGAGCATATAAAATGGAACCCGAAAATGCGGCCGGGGTGAGACTTTCATTAGAACAACGGCAGCGCATGCGGTGGAACCAAAAAATACTTCTTGAGAGGGTGCAAACGGGGTCGCTTCGGCTGTGTTAAAGCGCGTTTCGGCAGCGCTTTGAATAGTTAAACAGGAAACTGTCAACGGGACAGCCCTTATGGGGTGCGATACGGGACGGAAGGGACGATGATTCCATTTTGAGCTCATTTAAAAAAGGGCGAATTGTTCTTGTAAATTTACCCTACGCGGCTTAAAGCAGTTTGCATGCTATTGAAGTTGGACTCCTCTAAATTTGGATATGGCAAATTTCGGCCATGCTCTATTACATAGGAACAAAACATGAGCTGGCTGGCAACATTGCGTGTTCGAGTCAAATCCAAGTGGAAACTCTGCATCATAAACGCGTGATTATCTACGAGCTGTCAAAAACCGCTGTTGAAATCTTTTTTTTGCGGTAGATGGCGCCACTAAACGCATTACTATTTACGAGCTGTCAACCATTGTTGTACTAGGCATTTAGGATTTGTTTCAAACGTTTTGGACGTAATGCATGAGTTGTTGTTGAAAAGACCTTGATTACGTAAGTGTACCAGCTTACGGCAGGTCAAACAAATCACTCAGATATTGCTCTGAAATGCAATAAAAGCCTTATTGTTCATTCTTGTTGAAGGTATGCTCTTGTATTTAAAAAATCATCACCTCTTCACAAACATGCCCTACAAACAACAACGTGCACTGGCCCACTGACTGACTGACCCCGACGTGCCAATGTCAAGGCAACAGGACAAAGACAAAGCCACCGAGCGCCAAAGAGTACACGTATCGTCCTGTGAACGGGGTTGCAAAACAACCGGACAAACCAAAATGTACCGAAAGGAGTATAGTGCACCCAGTGGGTGGTAGTTTTCAAGAGCCTCTCGACGCGGGCTCGGAGTTGTTTCGATAAGAAACTCTACTTTTAAGCTCCGGGTGTCCGGAGCATATAAAATGGAACCCGAAAATGCGGCCGGGGTGAGACTTTCATTAGAACAACGGCAGCGCATGCGGTGGAACCAAAAAATACTTCTTGAGAGGGTGCAAACGGGGTCGCTTCGGCTGTGTTAAAGCGCGTTTCGGCAGCGCTTTGAATAGTTAAACAGGAAACTGTCAACGGGACAGCCCTTATGAGGTGCGATACGGGACGGAAGGGACGATGATTCCATTTTGAGCTCATTTAAAAAAGGGCGAATTGTTCTTGTAAATTTACCCTACGCGGCTTAAAGCAGTTTGCATGCTATTGAAGTTGGACTCCTCTAAATTTGGATATGGCAAATTTCGGCCATGCTCTATTACATAGGAACAAAACATGAGCTGGCTGGCAACATTGCGTGTTCGAGTCAAATCCAAGTGGAAACTCTGCATCATAAACGCGTGATTATCTACCCTTTCGCTGGCGGGCTCACTGCGCTCAGCACACGCTCGGCGAAGCGCAATTCGCTCACTTTCGAGGTACCTCTCGCTCATCGCTCACCAAGGTGAGCGTGAGCCCATCGCTCCGCTCATTCAAAAGAGGTACTTGACCCAACACTAGATGCAAGTGTATTTTTCTTTTTTCGAATAGTATACTTATGCTATAATGATTTCAAAATCAAAATAGCTTAAGAACAGATACAAGAACACTTTCCCAACGTTGATTTAAACTTAGTTGATCATTGATATTTCCCAAATTGGTTGTCATTGTACACAGAATTGTACATAACTAAAAAAAACTGTAAAAAAATAGAAAAAAGACACGGGAGAATAGAGTGAAGAATAGAGTTCAAGAAGGACATGACACGTAACAGAAGGAGAGCACTATTTCCAGCACTGGCGACACTCAGCTCGAGCTAAAAATACGTTCCTTCCCCAGGGACGACATTATAACACTTCTGATTTGATCCAACCCCCCCGAAATCGCCTCATCGGACCGGTTGAAAAATCCCAACGAGACACTCAAAATGCACTAGGCTCCTCTGCTCCATTGTCTCAACGAGGGACATTCCGAAAGAAAACGAAAAAGAACCCTCCTGCAAACGACTGCACTTTCGACGGAATTGACATTTTTACTGCAAATGATCACTTCTCGGAAAATCCTCGTCCAGCAGTTCTCGTCCACGTGCTCGAGAACGGATCATCCTAGTGCGCCGTGATGGGAACACACCCGTGCGAGCGCGTTTTTGCGGACAGATCAGTAGAAAGTGGAGCGAACGATAGGTGTAAGCGATAAGCGAAGGCAAGAAGGAAAAAACTAACCAAAGAAAAAAGATCGGAGGAAATGCTGCCTTCCCATCGCAGCGCAAGAGGTGTGCAGCGATGTGCGGTGATATGGAAAAAGCAGTCCAACGCGACCCAACAGGTCCCGTGCGCTCAATTGTACGCTGTGCTCCAGTTTTCCAACAATATAGCCGTACTGGTGTTGGACGTGGGAAAAACGTACGACCCGAGAAAATGGAGATTGGAACATCTGTCGTCCTAGCGCAATTGTGTGCAGTGGCAGAAAATGCAAATGCAACCGTCATACAAACGTTAGGACCCATTCATACGGACACGGGCGGAGGACCCCTCTGTGAGTTGTTTTCGCATGTGTGTGCTGGCTCCTCCCATGCTTTTTTTGTTGCTGCTCCACGCTGTGTGCCACTTTACATTCGCATTCTTTGCTTTAAAATGAAATCGTACGACAGACGGAAGGGATGTGTGCGGGAGCGTCCGAAGGCTGTCGAGTGAGAAAACGGTTCAACCATTAAACTGGCGCTGGCACGGGTCATGTGTGTGTGTGTGTGCCGTCGTCCACCTCCACCGTTTTCGCATCGGGAGCTTACGAGCGATTGCATATTAAAAATTGCATATTAGAAATAACAAGTGGATTAATAAGTTTCTTTTATTTTCTGCGATCCGCGTGCTCTTCCCGCTCACGCGCTCCTCTCGCTCGCGGGCTCTTTGCGCTCAGCGTGCGCCTTTCGCTGGCCGGTAAGTACCATTAGAGAGACTAATATTATCGAAACGTCAAAACGTTCATTCTTTCTTCAACCGATCGAAATCCAATCAAAGAAAGATAAAAAATGACTACATTTATTGAATTTTCTGGCCATCGCATGTTAAGTAACTAATGATAGGATACGTAGGTTTTCTATTTCTATTTTACAGCACAGTATAAAGCCCTCATCTCTGTCCTCACTCTTAACTGATTAGTTTTCGCGCAAAAGATACAACTTTTTACATCCTAATCCACAAACGACTGTGCGTACCGCATGCTGCCTGATCGGATACTACCATTCGCGACTGATTAGCTCTGTTTGCTACATCATTAGCTGCACATTATTCAATGCACCACCATATTGGCCGAACGATATCGCCGCGTTGCGAGCACAGCTTGTCATTAGCCGACGCTCGTTAAATTAAACACAATCTCCGAAACCAATCACTTGCCCGAGCAGAGTAGCACACGAATTTGACACTACTAATTTTACACCCTAACGAGTGGCAGCAGTAAATAAAGCCCGACGTGTGCCGTACCCGGAACTGGAGAACATTTCCAGTGAAGTCCCCTCTGCGGTGGACCATCTGGACGGCCGATGGCACGTTTCACGTATTTTATGCGGCAAAAATGATGAGCTCATCTAATGTGACGTTTGCACAGTACGTACGTACGTACGCTGCCCGTCCTGCCGGTATGATAATCCCAACCGGGATCGTGTGGCACGAGGAAAGAAAATTTCAATTTTAAGTTTCCACCCCAACCTTGGAACGAATGCGCGCTTCGTGCCGGGGCATTTTATCGTCGACCGGGAAGCGAGATTATTACGGGGGACCGATGTAAACGAACAGCCAGGCGGGCAGTCCCGTTAAGTGCAGGGAGGGGATTAGAAGCGCACACATATCAGCTATTTGCTCGTCCCATTAGCTGCAGCTGGTCGTGTGGGTTGTGTGAAGTTTCGAGGGAATGTGTGCGTTTTTCCAAAAAATAGGGATCGCTAGGTTGGTTTAATTAAACTGTTTTCGTGAACATAATGAACACGGGCAAGTGGAGCTGTATGGAAGATACTGTATGGGAGCCATTTATGATTCATGTAGCATGAGGAAATTCAATTAAAAGGGATTTTCATGATGCTGAGAAGTGGCATTCGATATTTACTGACCTTTAAGCTATTTTTGATTACTAAGCATCATATGGGGCCGTTTGGGAATAACACACCTGAAATGAAATGTAAGAAACGGAGTTAGTTAAATTTGTTTATTATCAACTTAATATAACTTTATGGAATTGTTATCAATAAACAAAATTCATGCTTTGCTTCAAACCCATCTGAATTTTCTTTCACACTAAACCGTCCCTATTGAAGGTGACTTTAAGATTATCTCAGGCAGCCATTCGCTATCGGATCTCTTCGGTACAAAATAACCCACTTGCCCCGAGGCACGCAGGGGCTTCCACAGTTCTAGCCATTCGATATGACAACGCTTCTTTCGAGCTGGCTCTTGGTGTTTTTTCCAACCACCATCTCATTTTGACAGCGATGTATATACATTTTTTAAGCGGATTACGATCGCCAGAGTCTTAGAAAGTGCTCCGAGAGTTTGATTATGGTACGAAATGAACCCGCCTGCAGGCAAAAATACCACTGCGGGCGAATAAAATGTCGAGTTTTGTGTAGTCTCATAAAATTATATGGCTACGCATGCAGCAGCGTAGGAAGGAGAGGCCGAAGAAAAGGTGACAAAAATCAGAACACGATTCAAATTACCGCAGGATACGCCATCCGATCGGATGGGGCGGGCGTGGCTGCAGACTCCACAAAACCTGGCGCCCCATCGGCAAACAGCGACAGAAAGGGACGGGTGCGGCCGAGTGAAATCAGCCAACTCAAATAACCCTTCTTCGCTTCTCCACTCTTCCCACAACGACAACGAAAAAAGAAACTCCTCGTTCGTTCATCCTCGTTCGTGTGTGTGGTAGTGTAAGCTGTATCCTTTCTGATCCCTTCCCACGTGGATGAGCTCCGTCCGACGCTGCCTGCTGGTTCGGTTGCTTAGTTACGCATAATGACCTGCTGGTGCTCGACAAAAGGTGCTTAAACACCTTCTCTGGCTCGAGCCATCATCAAGTGGAAATGGATCTGGGAAGGTCTGGAGACCATCGCCCGAAAATGGGAAGAATGTTTGGCATGCACACACACACACGCACGCATTTACTCTGTGTGCGTGTGGGCTAGTGTGTGTGTGTGTGTGTCGCCCGCCTAGAAGTGCGTTGACGGACGGACGAAGTTTGAACGAAATTTAGCTAATTGCTCATTAGGAGAGTAAACAGTAACGAGCCTTTTTGCTGTGCCATTTTCGGTCGCTTTTCCCTTTTTGCCAGGGTGGCATTTGGGGGGCGCCACGGTGTAACAATGGCGGATGGGCCATCTTGCGTGATGGGCAATAATTTTGCTCCCGTGACAAGTCTCAAGAAAATAGCCCAGAGATAAGCATATCGCTGATTAGATGAATAGAGCATCCTGGAGTAAGTAGCTTAATGGCAGATTTCAGTTCTTTGTTCAACTATGAGGGGTTAGGTAAATTGTTGGGCAGCACATGTAAAGTTATATTTTATATAAAAGAGTCCCCAGAGCAGCGTAAAGATTAGAATTGTCACACACTTATGGCTTAGGTTCGAAACTGGCTTCTAGATAGT
>KZ069910.1:54753-65447 GCA_002091845.1 Anopheles cracens
GGTAAACCTTCCCCATCAGCCATATGAATACATTCCCACGGCATATTTGCCCATGCACTCAATATGTTTCGGGGCAGCGCACAGCTGTTCACAGCCGGCGGTTCTTTTCCGAGCGGGCGCTGTGCGTATGAATGAGGCTTTTAACTGCTTTTTACAAGCGCCGGCGTGCTCGTTTTTCGCTCCCCATTCGAATAATGCGTGCCGGTTCCTCGCGAATGGAGGCGCCCAGCCGTTCGTGCATTCTCCAGTTTAGTTCTTCATACTTTAGCCCGATCGATTGACAATCGGCAGCAGAAACTCTCAGGCGACGTTTCGATCCGGACACAAAAGATGAATTTTTGATGGCGACTCTCCCGGAGTAAACCAAATCGGTTAACATTCGCCAGCAAACGGGGCCGACGTCGTGTTTGGATTATTGATAAAAAGTGACTCCACCGGAATACGGGATGCGTGGAAAAGAGTAGTGAGTGGAAGGGAACGGGAAAGAATCTCGATCTCGGGAGCTGCTTTGAACCGGATAAAAGAAACTTTCAGCAACACGCTGACGGCGTCGAAAATTCTTTTATCTGCTCCGGACGAGCGAGCGAGAGCTGCCTCGCTGTGCTAGCGGTGCGAAAAACATGTTTTTCTCCCGTTCCTTCTCATTAATCTCGACCGAGAATATTGTTGATTCAGCGCGCTTTTCCACCGCTTTTTCCCTGCCCTCGGCATTATGGTGCGATGTTTGATTTAGAACGGGGGAAAACGGCAACGGCTTGAGGTAACAAGAGAGAGAGAGAGCGAGAGAGTGAAAAAAAGCGAAAAGGCGCGCACAATTCTTGCGTTATTTCGATTTGCCTTCACTGCTCCGCGCTTCGGCACCAGCCGAAACCCGAAATAAATGGTGAAATTTTGCTGCGCGCTGCGAGTAGCGGGTTGAACTTTTCGATGAGAAATGAATGGAATTTGGCAAACAAGCCACGGTGGAAAGAAACGACGTTTTGGGGGAGGGGAAAAATTATTTATTGGATTTCTTTTTCCACGCCAGTTTTGTTTTTTTTTGGGTACGTACGCATTATTGGCGAGAAAACTTTTAGCCCGCGGCTAAATTATAAGTGTGTGATATATTTGTTTGCATAAGTGGCATGGGACGTTGGCTTTGCGACCGTCTTCGGAAGGGGATGCTTGTTTTGTGTTAGTTTTGGGGAAATGTTGCTCAAATGTTACTGTTTTCTTCAAACCTACTCCGTTCGCTGGGGTTGTTCGTCGGCTTCAGCCGTCAAGCAATCACCGTAAACTGTCACATCTGTCATTTGTGATTTTGACAGCTGTCAATCGCACATGGCAAACCGTATCTCGACGGTGGTACATATTTTGAATGTAAATACAGTGAATACATGGAGCGATGGAAACAAACATCTGCATTGTTCCTTTTAGTATATAACAAGTAATATGGTAATATACAAAGGTTTTAGGTCGGACAGCTCACTGTATTTGAAAAAATCTTTTTTGACAGCTCAGAGCACTTTTTTTTTGTAAATCATCATTGAAAAGTTGAGATGCTTCGTAGTGGCTAAGCAAGGATCTCTTCACAATGCTGTTTCTACTACCTTATGTCTATCTACAAATTATGTAATACATCATTGTGGTTTTAATCAATTTCCGGTTATTTTTCAAGACCCTAAGAAATAGGATGAGTGTACTGAATATCTGTAACTTAGTGTAGCAGTTTAATAAAACATCGAATCTGTTATTATAGAGGGCTAAAACTATCTAGATCTACAACTTCTGACATGGAACAGATCGCAAGCTTTGTAGTTGATGCAGTTGGTACAAATTTCATCCATATGGGTACAATCTCCATCTACAAAACACTTCATTAAGACTTTCCACATCGATAGCTACTTTCATAGATGCGAAACTTTAACGAAGTACTTTTTTCCTCTACACTTATTCCCCGTACGGTACTTTAATCCTCACCAACCGTAAATGGCTTTAACGCGCTTCCGCCTCCATGGTACCGTTCGCATGGCTCCTTGTCCCGATTACGTAAACGTTGGTTTTGCGACCGGAGGAGACGGTAAGCATAAGCCGCCCAAGGCCATCCCAAACAAATCAGGACGAGCAAGAGACGCAAACAAAAAAAAAGGGAACACTCACACCAACCGCGCGAAGAAGCTCCGGAATTAAAAATGGAAACACGCTTCTCTTCTTGCGCCCATCTCGCCTTCTTGCCATTGATTCCGGGGAGTTCACAGACACACCCGCAAACAGCACGAGTACATTTCCTTGCGCTGTTATGTTAACGATTTTTCCTCCCGTTTTCCGTCGCTTTCGAGCGACGGTGGTCGCTTGTTAGGCAAATTAAATACGGAATACTTCCGGATTTCGATCATCCTTTGCCTCCCGTGTTGCTCCTAGGCTCTGGAAATGCGACACAGAAAACGGGGAGCTTTTTTTCGACTTCGACTCCATTGGACACGCGCACAGACTCACACAAACAGAGCAGGCAGGAGGATTATTAAATCTCATTTATCTGTCACATTCGAAAGCTGCTGCCGGGAGCTGCGAAAACTTGCCGGGAAGCGAGCTAAAGGAAATTTTCAAATTCCTTTCGTTTCGTTCCTTTGCCGCTGGGGCAGGATTCAGGGCAAACATTTTCCGATGAATTCTTGCGACGCGGGAAAAGGCAAAACAAAAACTGGAGCAAGACCAGCCGCTCTAAGGTAGCAAAACCAGCAGCGAAGCGAACCGAAAACGGTGGGTGCGATAATGTGCATTCAGCGTGGGTTGGACGGGCCAGCCCACGGGGAGAATTCGATGCTGATGATGGAAAGGAAACGCCTCGTAAACTGACACAACCACACGCTGCACGCTGAATGGCTCATTGAAAATGGCAGCGGAAACAGGAAATAATAGGACACACGATGGGATGGGAGGGAGGGAGGAAGGGAGAGAGGGGGGAGGGTGGAAGGCATGAAGGCTTTTTCACCACACGCTCATCGTCAGCCCATTATCTGCAGCGGCCGGTTCGCCTCGGAAGCACCGGAAGCACAGCAGGTGGCACCGAACCAGTGTCTTCGTTAAACGAATCCACCGCGTGTCGGTGTTGGTGGGCGCAAAGAGGACCGTGAAGAACTAATCTTTTTCGCCCCCTTCTTTGCTACTGGTGCTGCTGGTGCTCTCGAGTTCATTGAACAGCGAACACAACCCGCCTGTATCGCCCGATCGCTGGACTCGCTGGATGACAAATTTATCAGCTTCCGTTTCGGCGTCCCGGCTACCAAATCGTGTCGCCAAATTCACGATCGCGAGAAAGGCGAACCGGACGCCTCGAGATGGAGGCCGGCAAAAATCGATACCGAAAAGTGGGCATCTCGTTTTGGGCGCTTTTTATTTTTATTTTGTACTCCTTCCGTTTTGGGGGCAACGACAATCCCCCTTTTCTGGATGGTTCGATGTGCTTGACCTCTTTTGGTTTTATTTTGGACGATGCCACAGTTACGGAATTGAATATTGGAATGTGCAGGTTGGTTTTGCAGAAAGCCCGCATGAGAAAGCCTATCATGCCGGAAGCGGAACGAACAGGGCACAGAATGGCCTTTGAGCGTTGGAGCAAGATACATTTTCCATCAATTTCTTTGTGATTGCTTAAGAAACGTTGGGTATACAAATAAAAACTTGTATTTTTTACCAGTTGACAATTCGATTGTTAATTTCATTCTGTTTAACAAAAACAATCACATACTTGTATTGCGTGATTACAATAAAAATGGATCTTACATTGAATTGCATACATTTAGGCGTCTTCTTTTTTAGTTTATTCTGTATTAAAGCACGCTCATATTCTTTTGAAGGCAAAATATTTAGTTGAATTTATTACGATCTAAACATGTTTACTGTTAGCATCTTCTAATCACACCTCACAGCTTTATAGCCGAGCCAAAATGCTTATCACGTTCTTAAAAAGCACTCTCCTTTAAGCTTTACTCGCTGACCTTGTTCACGGCCAAATCGGTTCACGTTGCGCCCAATCGGCACTGCTTACGCCAGTGCCAAATATAAACGCTGTAACGACCAGCCTGGAACAACAAAACAACAACTCGGAACAACCTATAAACTGGCCGACGTGAATCATTCCACGTTGAGAAATGTCCCAACGCAACAAAAAGCACGAAAACTAACCACGCCAGGGGTGGCTTTACCCACTAACCCCTCCCAAATCATACCACTTTGGGGTGTTTCTTTTTTGTTCTTCTCTCCCCCTTGCCCACCGCTCTTTGCACTTTACGATGGCCGCAAAACGTCCATTTGGCGGCCGCTCCTGACATCCTTCCCGGAAAGGGGAGGATTTGTCGCGCGCGCGCAAAAAATAAAGCACCTTGTCGCATGCATTTCTTGCTGTGGCAAGCGGAAGCACAAGATTGGTTGTTTGCGGTTTCCATCGGGAGAAAATTGGTTTGATACGGAAAAATGGCGCAACACACTTCATTCTCCTGCTCACCGCCACCAATACCATAATTAATTTCTCGTATGAGGCTATGAGAAGATTGTTCAACGGGGTTTTCAACTGTGTGTTGTTTAGTTTCGTGCTTTCGATGATGAAAGTGGCTCGTTAGCTCGAATCGTGCCACGTCAGCGACACTCTGGGCAACAAACTCGCCCGGAATTTGGTCCATAATCCAAGGGCAGTCGAAGGAGCAGCATCTAAACGACCCTCCACGCGCCCAGGAAGGCTCTCGGAGGTAAAGTGGAAAGTTATGCCACCCATCCACCCCACGAAAAGGGTTCGTTGTGCTGCTGAATGTTGGTCCGGGCGAAGCAGAAGAGAAAAAAAGCTCCAACCCGAGGTGGCATTAGTTTTCGTGACAAACAGCCATAAACTAATCCGGATATTCATCGGTATGGGGGTTGTCCCTCCTAGTCTGCCATGTGCAGCAGCGTGTAAACAACCGAACCGGGGGCATTAAAGGACGATTTAACGATGGGGATTGTGACAGGATAAGGAAAAATAAACATGTCGTAACTTTGTCCAACGAGAATCGGCTGGCAGGAGTAGGACCGATAAATAGATAGGGAATGGAATTGTTTCGTGCTATGAAAATAAAGTCACTTTTTAAGTGTGGTCGACAAATCGGCGAGTATGTATGTGCTCAATCGTTCCAACCGAGTACAAGTAATGCTGGGACGCATTAGAACTTAGAAAACATAAGTTTTTGGTACCTTAACTAGAGTTTTCAACAACAAAATTGAATAAGAATCATTTAAACACATGTATCATTGAAATATTACTCTCTGATATTCATCTTTTAGAGAGAATGAAAGAGATAATAGAAAAAATGCGACTAAGTGTATCTGACCAATAGCGCCATCTATGAGAATTTTGTGGAAACACCTTCCTCACTAAGCTATTTTTCATTATAATGAACAACTTTTTGTCATTTGTTTGCATTAAAATCTCTTCTTCATAATCGATCGCAGAAAAATTATGACGCAATCGATGCCTTTCCCAATACAAAAAGAAACCCCCCAGCGAGACCGAAAATGAAGCCATAGCAAATGCAAATGGTAGCATTACAAAAATGCGACCATCATCGTCACACATTCCACCGATGGCACCCGAAGGCTGTAGACGTTTTCTATCATTTCATTCCTTTCATCAATATTGGGATACCCCACGGTGTTCGGACCGCGCCGACGACTAATGGACCCGGGGCTTAGGTCAGGGTTTCTCCCTGGCTCCGGCGGAAACACGGATTTTGATTGGAGCGGATTTCGGTGCTCGAAAACTCCCGCTCCCGATGTTATGAGATGAAATTGAACGATAAGTCCACAATTTGCGCCACCGGATATTGACCGGATGCGAGAGGACACGCGGCCGACACCGTTTGTCGATTTCACTTCGATTCGTTTCGAGCTACGCTTCCGTGCGAATTGTGAGCCTTGCCTCCGGGGGGAAGATTATCACTAGCAAAACGATTTTGGGCGCAATGTTTGATTCGTTTTAGGCTGTGGATGGTGCTGTCAGACTAATCAGCAGCTAGAAAAATCGATATTAGCCGCTTTATAGCAGTTATATCTGCTGTATTCGAACTGTTTTGTAAAACTAGAAACATTGCATACATTTAGGCGTTTGACAAGCTGTCAATCAATGTAGGCACGAAATTGCACATTGAGATTTGACATTGGACGGATGTTCTACAATGTCTGATCAACTTTTCTGGAATGCCTCCATACATGTAGCGCCATATGATGTACAGCAGGCCCTTAATAAGATTCTATTTTTTCCTCTTGTTTGGAGTAGCTACCTACGCAATCATGTCTGTCATCCCTAGGCTTATTCATACTTTGAAGACGTTTTAGAACAGATTTTGGTACCGGTTTTGTCTGTGTGAAGATATAGTACCATCAAACATCTCGTTTGTAGCAGACAGCTCGCCAACCAGAATGTCAAACCTTGTCCCCAACAACCATCCCTGGCTAGCGTAGTCTAGTGTCCTTTCTAAAAATTGAAAAATTCAAATGCCAAAACAATCGTTGGCGAAATTGAAATTCGTCTGCTGCGCTCGATTGCAGTGACGAATTTTTAAAATGTCAAAAAGCAGACATGCTCACATGCAGCCACTTGCGAAGCGCACATTTCACAACCCCATCCGTTGCTGCAGACAGTCGATCATATGTGTGTATGGGTGTGCGTGTGACATTTCGTTTATTATTTCACCGGGGACCTTTTTTTTCGCTTCTCCCCCTTTTGTTGGCCCTTCGAGCCGGACAAACTGACAGCTGGCGCACGGATGATGTACACACCATTCGCACACGAGAGCGAGAGATGGATTTTGTGGTGGTCGAAAAGCTGCGGAAACGGAAGGACACACCAAGGACATATCGGTCCGCTCCCGGTCGCTCGCCAATGCGCTCGCACTGGCAAACATTCCTCCCGGAGAACAGCGAAAACAATTTATGTTTTGAATATTTCACCCTCCGGGGAGAGGTTCCGGTGAACAGCGATGGCGCTGGCGCCCAACCTGTGCCGGTACCGACGGAGTCCGCATTCGCGTTTGTGAGCAAAAAGTCACACACAGCCACACAAACGCAGCGGAGAGAAAAAAAAGAAGAACCGGAGCTCCAATGCCCCGTCGGCAGCCCATTCCAGACATTGCCATCATTCTGCAGCGAAACTCGGCGTGCTCGGGAAAGCGTGCGAAACGCGGGCCAACATTAGCCGGGAACTGGGGCTTGTGTTGGTTGACGGGTAGTGTGGGCACAATAAATATTCGTCTGAGTAATGAGAGGAATTCTTTCGTCGTTTTTCGTCCTTTTTTTGCATGCTCTAACACCGCCGGCGATCGTGGTGAAGACATGCCAAAGACAGACGCGTAGCTGCAGCAGCGTCCTTTCGCTAACGACATATTAAACCAAACCGCGAACACCACCACCACCACAGAACGAAAGAAAGGAAAGAAAAAAACACACGCGCGAGTGAATACTAAATGGAACCAGACACACACCAGCCTCACATGTCCCGAAGGATTCTGAAGCCGGGCGAAGCGAACCTCACTTTTCACCTCCGGCAATGAATAGCAGAACGCTGTAGCTCGGTTTCTTTCGGATTGAGGGGGTGGTGTTGAGTTTCGGAGCGTGGGAGATGAAACGAAATTCCCACGGTTCTTCTTCTTGCGCTCTCGGAAGGCAAACGACAGCAGCAAAAAAAAATAAGCGAAACAGCACACAGTGTCCTTTGTGCAGCCCACTTCGAGGGCGAACTGGGCGTAGGCAGGGCTGTGCTGTTCGTGGAAACACCCGAAACCAAGAATAGTTTACAGTATATTATTTGTTTTCTTCAGTTTTCATAGTTTATAGTAAGATCTTAGTTGGGAGCAAATTGGCCAGCATGTCTTAGTAGAACTGAAAAAGCAAGGCATTACTACTACGTTTAGAAAGCGTTTTCAGATAAAATTGCATACTTGTTGCAGATTTGGCTGATTGCGCCAAAATGTATGCAATGCAAATGAAGCTAGCATAAATATTTCCACAAAAACAATATATGGCCATTTCTATATAAATGTAGGATTGTTACTTGATTAATTATCTATCAAATGCCAATTGCTTTGAGCTGTATAACGTTAATAAGAAGTTAAAGCTGATATTCTAGGAAAAACGGCATACTTTCAGGCGTATTAAGAAAATGTTTGCCTACGAGTATGCAATGCGCTCTACAATAACGCTTTTTTGATAGTTTCATAGTTTTGATAGTTTGATAGTTTTGTTTCTAGACTTGCATACACATATTTTTAATTTAATTTAAGAAGAAAAAACTTTGTTCATCAAACGAACCTGAAACGAATCGCATAAAACTCGGCCAAATAACCCTGCCGACCGTTTCCCTTGAAGAAACCCGACGAAAACCGGAAGCTGTTACGGATCAATTCTTCAAACTCAACTCACCGAAACCGATCGTTTCGAACCAATTAGACCGGAGCCGCCGGAACGAAACTCGAAACTCGAATCACCGAACCACCGTACCACGCCCTCAAAGCGACAAAAGATGGCAAATAAAGGATTTGTGTCGAGCATTCAAACCCGTTTTGTTTCGAGGTTTTTGTCTGCCTCTAAAATCCTCCCATTATTATCGGATTCCCGGTTCGCTTAAGTCGAAAGATATTGAACAGAGCACGGCCAGTCTGGCGCACAGCTGAGCACACGGACACACGGCAAGCGGCTTGGCGATTCAAAAGTAATGAGAGCGTAAAAAAGGTTCGTCCTTATACGATCCGCACAGACACATACGCAAACGTGAACGGGTCTGGAACGACCGAACTTTGCGTGAGAAAAACAATAACTCTTTCTTTTCCTCCCCAGCGATTTCGAACGCGTGATTCCGGCGCTAGGCATGCGAAGGGTTGATTTATGTTCACGTGTGATTCTCGGTAGGTGGCTGGGGAGTGCCGTGGAAAAGCTTTGCTTTTCAATTTTCAACTCACCTTCAAATAATCTCTGCGGCAATCCTACTCCACCAATTTAGATTTCAGCTGACCCGTAAACACTCACTGAAGTAATGCGTTCACAATGATCTCTTGTTGAAATATAATTTGATTTAATTTTCCTATCGCGGCACTTCACATTTGATTCACAAAATGGCACACCTCCACTGAGACTCACCAAACAATACTTTCCACGCTTTTTTTCCGAACACACAAACACACTCTCTCACCAATACACAGACGCTTCGCAATCACGAGCACTGCAAAGATCGAACGATAAGTAAACATGAGGGGAACGTTGGTGAAAGCGATTGTAATTTACGATTCATTCACATTTCATAAACATAACCGATTCCCTGTGAGATTCATTCCTCTGTCCATCCGATGATGTAAATTTATTACCATAATCCAATCATGCTTCATCACACAATGCCACTGCAAGCGGAACGCACTCTCTTCCGTTGCGCGGAAAATCGATTACACGTTCAAACTTAAGCCGGAAGGCTTCCCATGCCGTACGATAGCCATAAAATTAGGCAAATTGTTCACATGCACACTGCAAGGCACACACTCACACCCACACTGCATAAGCTAATAACCGAAACTTATTGCTGGTGTGATTAGCGACCACGGCGTTAAGGAAACGGCAATCGAAAACAAAAACCGTCCCTTTTGGTGGCAAAATTTCGTACCGCACGTGTGGGGAACGTGAGCGTCTTAAGAACGATTTAAGTCATTATTATTTATGCCACTGATTTATGCTAATTGACTTAGGCCGAGTTTTCGCTCGCTCTCTCTCTCTCTTTCTATCTCTTTGTTTCTATCGCCGTTTCTCGCTTCGTATCGCATATCGGAAGCCTCTCTTTCCTTCAGGGTTCCGCACGAGCCGCCACGGATGAGTGGACGCATTCTTATGTGGAACCTAAGCTGTCGTCTGCTCGGTGAAATGCTGTTCTGTTTGCTACTAAATTGAAACATGGGAGGAACTTTTTATTTTATTTTATTTTATGTGGAGAGTGTTCATTTTATTCTTGAACATGCAAACAATCATGCTGTTGTATCGAACAATTCGTGTCTGCGCCCATAGCAATTGTTACATTAGTTATCTTTCAATAATTATTTTCATTTAAAATACCCCAGAAGCCATGAAGTATGTTGTATCGATGAATGCGGCATACAAAGCATCTAACAAGCTGTAACCCAACATGAAAAACTTGTTAAATCGACAGATAGTGCGATAATGAAACGTTCATGTAAAGCGATGTGCCAACAGTTTAGTGAGGAATTATTTTATCAGCCCGAAAGTATGCAATCTGTAGTGTAGCTCTGTATCATTGATATACACGTAAATGTTTAAGAAGAAATTAGATGGAATTAACAGCTGATTATAAAACAAGTATGTAACGATGCTGTAAACCTGCAGAATTCATTGAAACTAATCAAGTTAAGAGTTCATAAGGTCTTAATCGTTAAAATGTTCGATTTTTTTGTTGGTAACAAACTTATTTACGCCAAAATGTATGCAACAAGCACTACATCAGCGCTCTGCTTACGCTTAATAAACGCTGTATTTGTCAGCTTAACAAATACACTTCCTCTCGGTTCCTGATGAATAAAGTCGAGGCTGCATTTCATCGCACCGTGCATTAAAATCTGCAAACTGCATACCTCTCCCAGTAAGAGGATTGATAATTTCGAAAATAGAAAACTTTTGCTCATTACTCGCCAAGCAAA
>KZ069910.1:67173-82344 GCA_002091845.1 Anopheles cracens
GAATTTGAAATCCTCCGGCTAATTATACTCGTCCCTTTTCCAGTGAGCTGAACAAAACCAATTTGGATGAATTTTTTTTAATACAACATACTTCATGGCTTCTGGGGTATTTTAAATGAAAATAATTATTGAAAGATAACTAATGTAACAATTGCTATGGGCGCAGACACGAATTGTTCGATACAACAGCATGATTGTTTGCATGTTCAAGAATAAAATGAACACTCTCCACATAAAATAAAATAAAATAAAATGTTCCTCCCATGTTTCAATGTAGTAGCAAACATTACAGCATTTCATCGAGCAGACGACAGCTTAGGTTCCACATAAGAATGCGTCCACTCATCCGTGGCGGCTCGTGCGGAAACCTGAAGGAAAGAGAGGCTTCCGATATGCGATACGAAGCGAGAAACGGCGATAGAAACAAAGAGATAGAGAAAGAGAGCGAAAACACGGCCTAAGTCAATTAGCATAAATCAGTGGCATAAATAATAATGACTTAAATCGTTCTTAAGACGCTCACGTTCCACACGTGCGGTACGAAATTTTCCCACCAAAAGGGACGGTTTTTGTATTCGATTGCCGTTTCCTTAACGCCGTGGTCGCTAATCACACCAGCAATACGTTTCGGTTATTAGCTCATGCAGTGCGGGTGTGAGTGTGTGCCTTGAAGTGTGCATGTGAACAATTTGCCTAATTTTATGGCTATCGTACGGCATGGGAAGCCTTCCGGCTTAAGTCTGAACGTGTAATCGATTTTCCACGCAACGGAAGAGAGTGCGTTCCGCTTGCAGTGGCATTGTGTGATGAAGCATGATTGGATTATGGTAATAAATTTACATCATCGGATGGACAGAGTTCGAATGAATCTCACAGGGAATCGGTTATGTTTATGAAATGTGAATAAATCGTAAATTACAATCGCTTTCACCAACGTTCCCCTCATGTTTACTTATCGTTCGATCTTTGCAGTGCTCGTGATCGCGAAGCGTCTGTGTATTGGTGAGGGAGTGTGTTTGTGTGTTCGGAAAAAAGCGTGGAAAGTATTGTTTGGTGAGTCTCAGTGGAGGTGTGCCATTTTGTGAATCAAATGTGAAGTGCCGCGATAGGAAAATTAAATCAAATTATATTTCAATAAGAAATCATTGTGAACGGATTACTTCAGTGAGTGTTTACGGGTCAGCTGAAATCTAAATTGGTGGAGTAGGATTGCCGCAGAGATTATTTGAAGGTGAGTGTGTTTATTGAGTAATTTTTAGAATATTTTCTTTAAATTTCGATTTATGATGGCTTTCAAACAATTAAATGTTACAAGAGTTGTCATCGCGGATCGTTTAGGATCTGTCTACGGAGTTCTTTTATCCCCATCGAGCAATTAACACTGGAATAGAAAGTAATAGTCGTGCGGATTGCATACTTTTGGGGGTTGTTTCGAAAAATTAACGCCTAAAATGTAGCAATCCGCACTACACATTCATGTGAGAGGCAGAAATCAAACACACATTGTAACATTAGAGTATCGAACATAAATTGTTGAGATGCTTGCTATCTGCTAGCATTCACGGGTTCCAGGAAGCAACCAATTGAAAATAGCGCGTGCATCATGATATGGTCCCGTAATGAAGCTTCAGTCAACAATTAATCAATAAATAAGCTAGTTAAAATCTCACGTGGAATGTATCTAAACGATTCTCGGAACCAATCTCGTCACATTTATTCCCATTTCAAAAACATTCATAACAACACCTAAAAATACATGGCATGTGCCATACGGTACGATGCACGAAGCGAGAGGAAGCAGGAGCAAACTATAGCGGCGTGTTGTAAGTTGTTACACGGGAAGGTGAACATATGTTTACCGACAGCCCACTTCCACGCTCTCGCCGTTTCGAAAGTGGTCAGTTTCTCATCCGAGATTCAAGCACGGCGAAGAGCACGGACCACTCGAGCCACTTCCCCTTGCAAACGGGGCACACGGGGCAGTGTGAAGTACCGTAAGTCCCTTCGGTTTGGTTTGATGTGCGATAAAGTAACGACGCTGGGGCTGTGAGTCACGTTTAAATGGAGCAACAGTGTTACTGTGGTGTGGTATGTTGAGTTATTGATAAGCCAGACGGGGTGAGATATAAAACGATGACGGTGTTTACAACGCCAAGCCAGAGTTCTCCCGCCAGTTGTGTTGTGTCTTCGAGCAGTCTAGAACGGTGGTCAGAGATGAAAGCGATCGCGTGCTGTTTGGTGGTGTTCCTGAGTGTTTCGGTGGTGCTGATTTACGGCGAAAGTCGGCAGTGGGGCCGCCGCGTGTCCGGTGATCGGCTGTTGGACTTTGCCGTGGTCGTGAACAACTCGCTGCCCGTGCCGGCGAAGAGTTCAATCTATCGTTATATTCCGGCAGCAGTACGTATAAAGCGTGACATAAAGCATGCATACTGTGTGCCATAAAAATATTTAAGACGCCTGACAGTATGCAATTCAGACGATTAATTATTTTAGTGCGTTATAAAGTCTTAAACCGTCTGTGCCATTCCAAGGCCGTGTTTGCAACTGGAAGATGGCAACTTATTCCCTACCGTTGCTCTATACCTCTTCTTCTCTAGGGTTCATTCCGTGCACCGAACATTACGGCCATCTACGCTCGGGATAACATTCCGGCCGGAAGAGGCGGCTACGCGGGCATCGTTTCCGGTGGCGTGAACCGATCGAACGTGACGCTCAAGCTTACCTCACAGCCGTACCAGCGGTTTAACTTCACAATCGAGGTGTACGGCAAATAGGATGGTGTGCGCTGTGGAAGAAGGATAATAAAAGGAAGTGTTTTTTGTCTTACGAAGTCCAGAGAGGGAGTTTTTCCACATTTTTCCCCCCTTTACCGTAGAGTCCGGCTGGTCACGTTTCCAGAGGGCAAACAACACAAATCACTCGATTCGTTTATCCTTTGGGGATTTTTGTTCCAGTTTAAAAAAAATCCACCATCCCATCGAGAAGTTACTTTCCGCTCGTATCGAGTGCACACGGTTCACTGGAAACGTCAAACGTCTTCACAGCACGTCACAGACGTTTCAGACGATAGGAAGAAGACGTATGCGAAAATAATTGCGACCAAGGCCACCGGCACCAGTAGGAAGTGATGCGAAAATCTCCACGAAAAAGCAGTTCGCTGGCGGAAATGGAAAATTGAAAAGCAAAGCTTTTCCACGGCACTCCCCAGCCACCTACCGAGAATCACACGTGAACATAAATCAACCCTTCGCATGCCTAGCGCCGGAATCACGCGTTCGAAATCGCTGGGGAGGAAAAGAAAGAGTTATTGTTTTTCTCACGCAAAGTTCGGTCGTTCCAGACCCGTTCACGTTTGCGTATGCGTCTGTGCGGATTTCATAAGGACGAGCCTTTTTTACGCTCTCATTACTTTTGAATCGCCAAGCCGCTTGCCGTGTGTCCGTGTGCTCAGCTGTGCGCCAGACTGGCCGATCCGAAAGAAACCGAGAACCGAGCTACAGCGTTCTGCTATTCATTGCCGGAGGTGAAAAGTGAGGTTCGCTTCGCCCGGCTTCAGAATCCTCCGGGACATGTGAGGCTGGTGTGTGTCTGGTTCCATTTAGTATCCACTCGCGCGTGTGTTTTTTTCTTTCCTTTCCTTCGTTCTGTGGTGGTGGTGGTGTTCGCGGTTTGGTTTAATATGTCGTTAGCGAAAGGACGCTGCTGCAGCTACGCGTCTGTCTTTGGCATGTCTTCACCACGATCGCCGGCGGTGTTAGAGCATGCAAAAAAAAACGAAGAAAAACGACGAAAGAATTCCTCTCATTACTCAGACGAATATTTATTGTGCCCACACTACCCGTCAACCAACACAAGCCCCAGTTCCCGGCTAATGTTGGCCCGCGTTTCGCACGCTTTCCCGAGCACGCCGAGTTTCGCTGCAGAATGATGGCAATGTCTGGAATGGGCTGCCGACGGGGCATTGGAGCCCCGGTTCTTCTTTTTTGCTCTCCGCTGCGTTTGTGTGGCTGTGTGTGACTTTTTGCTCGCAAACGCGAATGCGGACTCCGTCGGTACCGGCACAGGTTGGGCGCCAGCGCCATCGCTGTTCACCGGAACCTCTCCCCGGAGGGTGAAATATTCAAAACATAAATTGTTTTCGCTGTTCTCCGGGAGGAATGTTTGCCAGTGCGAGCGCATTGGCGGGCGACCGCGAACGGGAGCGGACCGATATGTCCTTGGTGTGTCCTTCCGTTTCCGCAGCTTTTCGACCACCACAAAATCCATCTCTCGCTCTCGTGTGCGAATGACGTGTACATCATCCGTGCGCCAGCTGTCAGTTTGTCCGGCTCGAAGGGCCAACAAAAGGGGGAGAAGCGAAAGAAAAAGGTCCCCGGTGAAATAATAAACGAAATGTCACACGCACACCCATACACACATATGATCGACTGTCTGCAGCAACGGATGGGGTTGTGAAATGTGCGCTTCGCAAGTGGCTGCATGTGAGCATGTCTGCTTTTTGACATTTTAAAAATTCGTCACTGCAATCGAGCGCAGCAGACGAATTTCAATTTCGTCAAGGATTGTTTTGGCATTTGAATTTTTCAATTTTTAGAAAGGACACTAGACTACGCTAGCCAGCATCGGATGTTGGGGACAAGGTTTGACATTCTGGTTGGCGAGCTGTCTGCTACAAACGAGATGTTTGATGGTACTATATCTTCACACAGACAAAACCGGTACCAACATCTCTTCTAAAATGACTTCAAAGTATGAATAAGCCTAGGGATGACAGACATGATTGCGTAGGTAGCTACTCCAAACAAGAGGAAAAAATAGAATCTTATTAAGGGCCTGCTGTACATCATATGGCGCTACATGTATGGAGGCATTCCAGAAAAGTTGATCAGACATTGTAGAACATCCGTCCAATGTCAAATCTCAATGTGCAATTTCGTGCCTACATTGATTGACAGCTTGTCAAACGCCTAAATGTATGCAATGTTTCTAGTTTTACAAAACAGTTCGAATACAGCAGATATAACTGCTATAAAGCGGCTAATATCGATTTTTCTAGCTGCTGATTAGTCTGACAGCACCATCCACAGCCTAAAACGAATCAAACATTGCGTCCAAAATCGTTTTGCTAGTGATAATCTTCCCCCCGGAGGCAAGGCTCACAATTCGCACGGAAGCGTAGCTCGAAACGAATCGAAGTGAAATCGACAAACGGTGTCGGCCGCGTGTCCTCTCGCATCCGGTCAATATCCGGTGGCGCAAATTGTGGACTTATCGTTCAATTTCATCTCATAACATCGGGAGCGGGAGTTTTCGAAAAGGACGCTGCTGCAGCTACGCGTCTGTCTTTGGCATGTCTTCACCACGATCGCCGGCGGTGTTAGAGCATGCAAAAAAAAACGAAGAAAAACGACGAAAGAATTCCTCTCATTACTCAGACGAATATTTATTGTGCCCACACTACCCGTCAACCAACACAAGCCCCAGTTCCCGGCTAATGTTGGCCCGCGTTTCGCACGCTTTCCCGAGCACGCCGAGTTTTGTGCTTCCGCTTGCCACAGCAAGAAATGCATGCGACAAGGTGCTTTATTTTTTGCGCGCGCGCGACAAATCCTCCCCTTCCGGGAAGGATGTCAGGAGCGGCCGCCAAATGGACGTTTTGCGGCCATCGTAAAGCGCAAAGAGCGGTGGGCAAGGGGGAGAGAAGAACAAAAAAGAAACACCCCAAAGTGGTATGATTTGGGAGGGGTTAGTGGGTAAAGCCACCCCTGGCGTGGTTAGTTTTCGTGCTTTTTGTTGCGTTGGGACATTTCTCGAACGATTGAGCACATACATACTCGCCGATTTGTCGACCACACTTAAAAAGTGACTTTATTTTCATAGCACGAAACAATTCCATTCCCTATCTATCTATCGGTCCTACTCCTGCCAGCCGATTCTCGTTGGACAAAGTTACGACATGTTTATTTTTCCTTATCCTGTCACAATCCCCATCGTTAAATCGTCCTTTAATGCCCCCGGTTCGGTTGTTTACACGCTGCTGCACATGGCAGACTAGGAGGGACAACCCCCATACCGATGAATATCCGGATTAGTTTATGGCTGTTTGTCACGAAAACTAATGCCACCTCGGGTTGGAGCTTTTTTTCTCTTCTGCTTCGCCCGGACCAACATTCAGCAGCACAACGAACCCTTTTCGTGGGGTGGATGGGTGGCATAACTTTCCACTTTACCTCCGAGAGCCTTCCTGGGCGCGTGGAGGGTCGTTTGGATGCTGCTCCTTCGACTGCCCTTGGATTATGGACCAAATTCCGGGCGAGTTTGTTGCCCAGAGTGTCGCTGACGTGGCACGATTCGAGCTAACGAGCCACTTTCATCATCGAAAGCACGAAACTAAACAAAACACAGTTGAAAACCCCGTTGAACAATCTTCTCATAGCCTCATACGAGAAATTAATTATGGTATTGGTGGCGGTGAGCAGGAGAATGAAGTGTGTTGCGCCATTTTTTCCGTATCAAACCAATTTTCTCCCGATGGAAACCGCAAACAACCAATCTTGTGCTTCCGCTTGCCACAGCAAGAAATGCATGCGACAAGGTGCTTTATTTTTTGCGCGCGCGCGACAAATCCTCCCCTTCCGGGAAGGATGTCAGGAGCGGCCGCCAAATGGACGTTTTGCGGCCATCGTAAAGTGCAAAGAGCGGTGGGCAAGGGGGAGAGAAGAACAAAAAAGAAACACCCCAAAGTGGTATGATTTGGGAGGGGTTAGTGGGTAAAGCCACCCCTGGCGTGGTTAGTTTTCGTTCTTTTTGTTGCGTTGGGACATTTCTCAACGTGGAATGATTCACGTCGGCCAGTTTATAGGTTGTTCCGAGTTGTTGTTTTGTTGTTCCAGGCTGGTCGTTACAGCGTTTATATTTGGCACTGGCGTAAGCAGTGCCGATTGGGGGCAACGTGAACCGATTTGGCCGTGAACAAGGTCAGCAAGTAAAGCTTAAAGGAGAGTGCTTTTTAAGAACGTGATAAGCATTTTGGCTCGGCTATAAAGCTGTGAGGTGTGATTAGAAGATGCTAACAGTAAACATGTTCCGGAGCCAGGGAGAAACCCTGACCTAAGCCCCGGGTCCATTAGTCGTCGGCGCGGTCCGAACACCGTGGGGTATCCCAATATTGATGAAAGGAATGAAATGATAGAAAACGTCTACAGCCTTCGGGTGCCGTCGGTGGAATGTGTGACGATGATGGTCGCATTTTTGTGATGCTACCATTTGCATTTGCTATGGCTTCATTTTCGGTCTCGCTGGGGGGGGTTTCTTTTTGTATTGGGAAAGGCATCGATTGCGTCATATTTTTTTCTGCGATCGATTATGAAGAAGAGATTTTAATTCAAACAAATGATAAAAAGTTGTTCATTATAATGAAAAATAGCTTAGTGAGGAAGGTGTTTCCACAAAATTCTCATAGATGGCGCTATTGGTCAGATACACTTAGTCGCATTTTTTCTATTATCTCTTTCATTCTCTCTAAAAGATGAATATCAGAGAGTAATATTTCAATGATACATGTGTTTAAATGATTCTTATTCAATTTTGTTGTTGAAAACTCTAGTTAAGGTACCAAAAACTTATGTTTTCTAAGTTCTAATGCGTCCCAGCATTACTTGTACTCGGTTGGAACGATTGAGCACATACATACTCGCCGATTTGTCGACCACACTTAAAAAGTGACTTTATTTTCATAGCACGAAACAATTCCATTCCCTATCTATTTATCGGTCCTACTCCTGCCAGCCGATTCTCGTTGGACAAAGTTACGACATGTTTATTTTTCCTTATCCTGTCACAATCCCCATCGTTAAATCGTCCTTTAATGCCCCCGGTTCGGTTGTTTACACGCTGCTGCACATGGCAGACTAGGAGGGACAACCCCCATACCGATGAATATCCGGATTAGTTTATGGCTGTTTGTCACGAAAACTAATGCCACCTCGGGTTGGAGCTTTTTTTCTCTTCTGCTTCGCCCGGACCAACATTCAGCAGCACAACGAACCCTTTTCGTGGGGTGGATGGGTGGCATAACTTTCCACTTTACCTCCGAGAGCCTTCCTGGGCGCGTGGAGGGTCGTTTAGATGCTGCTCCTTCGACTGCCCTTGGATTATGGACCAAATTCCGGGCGAGTTTGTTGCCCAGAGTGTCGCTGACGTGGCACGATTCGAGCTAACGAGCCACTTTCATCATCGAAAGCACGAAACTAAACAACACACAGTTGAAAACCCCGTTGAACAATCTTCTCATAGCCTCATACGAGAAATTAATTATGGTATTGGTGGCGGTGAGCAGGAGAATGAAGTGTGTTGCGCCATTTTTCCGTATCAAACCAATTTTCTCCCGATGGAAACCGCAAACAACCAATCTTGTGCTTCCGCTTGCCACAGCAAGAAATGCATGCGACAAGGTGCTTTATTTTTTGCGCGCGCGCGACAAATCCTCCCCTTCCTGAAAGTTGCTCCTCGTTGCTCGATGTGCGGGCCAGTTTAATAGAATGTTGCCATGCCAAACGCCGTGGCCAACGATGATTCAACCAAAATCCCGGCGAGTCATCGGAAAATGAAGCCCTCACGGCAAATGAAGCCTCGTGAAGCCTACACGGGTGAGTGTGTTTCCGGAAGGTTTTGTGTTTTTTTTTTCGTTGAAATTGGTGTGAATCCTTTTCGGTGCCGGTCCATTTTCACCTCGATGGGAGTGGTTTCTTGTCCAAAATGAACCGAAAAAACCCAAAACATAAAGACCGGTTTTTGGAGGCACAAAAAAAACGCACCATCGTGACCAGTCATCCACACTTTGGAAGCAATAAATCTTTCCACTCGGGGGCACGAGCGGTTCCCAAACACCGTTCATAATTCAAACCAAAATTTTATGAAGCATAAGCAAAAAAATAATAATACGCACACTGACAAGCGGAACACGCTCAAATTCCTTCGCTAGGCCGACGGAAAAAGTCCTTTTTCGAATTGCGCTCCGTGCCACAAGCGCTCCCGGAGCCGGAGCTAGGACAATGAGCGGTTCCGAGCGGCATAATGGTAGCACTCCCCGGAGGGTGAAATATTCAAAACATAAATTGTTTTCGCTGTTCTCCGGGAGGAATGTTTGCCAGTGCGAGCGCATTGGCGAGCGACCGGGAGCGGACCGATATGTCCTTGGTGTGTCCTTCCGTTTCCGCAGCTTTTCGACCACCACAAAATCCATCTCTCGCTCTCGTGTGCGAATGGTGTGTACATCATCCGTGCGCCAGCTGTCAGTTTGTCCGGCTCGAAGGGCCAACAAAAGGGGGAGAAGCGAAAAAAAAGGTCCCCGGTGAAATAATAAACGAAATGTCACACGCACACCCATACACACATATGATCGACTGTCTGCAGCAACGGATGGGGTTGTGAAATGTGCGCTTCGCAAGTGGCTGCATGTGAGCATGTCTGCTTTTTGACATTTTAAAAATTCGTCACTGCAATCGAGCGCAGCAGACGAATTTCAATTTCGTCAAGGATTGTTTTGGCATTTGAATTTTTCAATTTTTAGAAAGGACACTAGACTACGCTAGCCAGGGATGGTTGTTGGGGACAAGGTTTGACATTCTGGTTGGCGAGCTGTCTGCTACAAACGAGATGTTTGATGGTACTATATCTTCACACAGACAAAACCGGTACCAAAATCTGTTCTAAAACGTCTTCAAAGTATGAATAAGCCTAGGGATGACAGACATGATTGCGTAGGTAGCTACTCCAAACAAGAGGAAAAAATAGAATCTTATTAAGGGCCTGCTGTACATCATATGGCGCTACATGTATGGAGGCATTCCAGAAAAGTTGATCAGACATTGTAGAACATCCGTCCAATGTCAAATCTCAATGTGCAATTTCGTGCCTACATTGATTGACAGCTTGTCAAACGCCTAAATGTATGCAATGTTTCTAGTTTTACAAAACAGTTCGAATACAGCAGATATAACTGCTATAAAGCGGCTAATATCGATTTTTCTAGCTGCTGATTAGTCTGACAGCACCATCCACAGCCTAAAACGAATCAAACATTGCGCCCAAAATCGTTTTGCTAGTGATAATCTTCCCCCCGGGGGCAAGGCCCAAGCTCGAAACGGATCGAAGTGAAATCGACAAACGGTGTCGGCCGCGTGTCCTCTCGCATCCGGTCAATATCCGGTGGCGCAAATTGTGGACTTAAACAAAAAAGAAACACCCCAAAGTGGTATGATTTGGGAGGGGTTAGTGGGTAAAGCCACCCCTGGCGTGGTTAGTTTTCGTTCTTTTTGTTGCGTTGGGACATTTCTCAACGTGGAATGATCAACTACGGTCAGTTTATAGGTTGTTCCGAGTTGTTGTTTTGTTGTTCCAGGCTGGTCGTTACAGCGTTTATATTTGGCACTGGCGTAAGCAGTGCCGATTGGGGGCAACGTGAACCGATTTGGCCGTGAACAAGGTCAGCAAGTAAAGCTTAAAGGAGAGTGCTTTTTAAGAACTTGATAAGCATTTTGGCTCGGTTATAAAGCTGTGAGGTACGAAGGTTCAATTCAAAGATTCTATTTGTAAACAAATTTAAATCGTAGTAGATTAAAAACATATTTTGACTTCCTAAGAATATGAGCGTGTTGAATACAGAATAAGCTTAGAAAGAATTAACGCCTAAATGTATGCAATTCAAAGTAAAATCCATTTTTATTGTAATTACGCAATACAAGAATGTGATTGTTTTTGTTAAACAGAAATTAACAATCGAATCGTCAACTGGTAAAGAAAAAGTTCGTATTCGAATGCTCAACGTTTTTTCTTAAAGCAATCATAAAGAAATTGATGGAAAATGTATCTTGCTCCAACGTTCAAAGGCCATTCTGTGCCCCGTTTGTTCCGCTTCCGGCATGATAGGCTTTCTCATGTGGGCTTTCTGCAAAACCAACCTCCACATTCCAATATTCCATTCCGTAGCTGTGGCATCGTCCAAAATAAAACCAAAAAAGAGGTCAAGCACATCGAACCATCCAGAAAAAGGGGGATTGTCGTTGCCCCCAAAACGGAAGGAGTACAAAATAAAACTAAAAAGCGCCAAAACGAGATGCCCACTTTACGGTATCGATTTTTGCCGGCCTCCATCTCGAGGCGTCCGGTTCGCCTTTCTCGCGATCGTGAATTTGGCGACAGGATTTGGTAGCCGGGACGGCGAAACGGAAGCAGATAAATTTGTCATCCAGCGAGTCCAGCGATCGGGCGATACAGGCGGGTTGTGTTCGCTGTTCAATGAACTCGAGAGCACCAGCAGCACCAGTAGCAAAGAAGGGGGCGAAAAAGATTAGTTCTTCACGGTCCTCTTTGCGCCCACCAACACCGACACGCGGTGGATTCGTTTAACGAAGACACTGGTTCGGTGCCACCTGCTGTGCTTCCGGTGCTTCCGAGGCGAACCGGCCGCTGCAGATAATGGGCTGACGATGAGCGTGTGGTGAAAAAGCCTTCAT
This sequence comes from Anopheles cracens, assembly GCA_002091845.1. Taxonomy (NCBI): domain Eukaryota; kingdom Metazoa; phylum Arthropoda; class Insecta; order Diptera; family Culicidae; genus Anopheles; species Anopheles cracens. Next base: position 78,690 of record KZ069910.1, read on the forward strand.
GCCTTCCACCCTCTCCCCTCTCTCCCTTCCACCCACCCTCCCATCCCATCGTGTGTCCTATTATTTCCTGTTTCCGCTGCCATTTTCAATGAGCCATTCAGCGTGCAGCGTGTGGTTGTGTCAGTTTACGAGGCGTTTCCTTTCCATCATCAGCATCGAATTCTCCCCGTGGGCTGGCCCGTCCAACCCACGCTGAATGCACATTATCGCACCCACCGTTTTCGGTTCGCTTCGCTGCTGGTTTTGCTACCTTAGAGCGGCTGGTCTTGCTCCAGTTTTTGTTTTGCCTTTTCCCGCGTCGCAAGAATTCATCGGAAAATGTTTGCCCTGAATCCTGCCCCACCGTCAAAAGAACGAAACGAAAGGAATTTGAAAATTTCCTTTAGGCTCGCTTCCCGGCAAGTTTTCGCAGCTCCCGGCAGCAGCTTTCGAATGTGACAGATAAATGAGATTTAATAATCCTCCTGCCTGCTCTGTTTGTGTGAGTCTGTGCGCGTGTCCAATGGAGTCGAAGTCGAAAAAAAGCTCCCCGTTTTCTGTGTCGCATTTCCAGAGCCTAGGAGCAACACGGGAGGCAAAGGATGATCGAAATCCGGAAGTATTCCGTATTTAATTTGCCTAACAAGCGACCACCGTCGCTCGAAAGCGACGGAAAACGGGAGGAAAAATCGTTAACATAACAGCGCAAGGAAATGTACTCGTGCTGTTTGCGGGAGTGTCTGTGAACTCCCCGGAATCAATGGCAAGAAGGCGAGATGGGCGCAAGAAGAGAAGCTTGTTTCCATTTTTAATTCCGGAGCTTCTTCGCGCGGTTGGTGTGAGTGTTCCCTTTTTTTTTGTTTGCGTCTCTTGCTCGTCCTGATTTGTTTGGGATGGCCTTGGGCGGCTTATGCTTACCGTCTCCTCCGGTCGCAAAACCAACGTTTACGTAATCGGGACAAGGAGCCATGCGAACGGTACCATGGAGGCGGAAGCGCGTTAAAGCCATTTACGGTTGGTGAGGATTAAAGTACCGTACGAGGAATAGATGTAGAGGAAAAAAGTACTTCGTTAAAGTTTCGCATCTATGAAAGTAGCTATCGATGTGGAAAGTCTTAATGAAGTATTTTGTAGATGGAGATTGTACCCATATGGATGAAATTTGTACCAACTGCATCAACTACAAAGCTTGCGATCTGTTCCATGTCAGAAGTTGTAGATCTAGATAGTTTTAGCCCTATATAATAACAGATTCGATGTTTTATTAAACTGCTACACTAAGTTACCTTTAGCTAGTACGCTTATCTTTTATATTAAGGTCTTGAAAAATATCCGGAAATTAATTAAAACCATACTGATGTTCTACATAGTTTGCAGATAGACTTAAGGTAGTAAAAACATAATTATTAAAAGATCGTTGCTTAGCCACTACGAAGCATCTCAACTTTTCAATGATGATTTACAACAAAAAAAATGTGCTCTGAGCTGTCAAAAAAGATTTTTTCAAATACAGTGAGCTGTCCAACCTAAATCCTTTGTATATTACCATATTACTTTTTATATACTAAAAGGAACAATGCAGATGTTTGTTTCCATCGCTCCATGTATTCACTGTATTTACATGCAAAATATGTACTACCGTCGAGATACGGTTTGTCATGTGCGATTGACAGCTGTCAAAATCACAAATGACAGATGTGACAGTTTACGGTGATTTCTTGATGGCTGAAGCCGACGAACAACCCCAGCGAACGGAGTAGGTTTGAAGAAAACAGTAACATTTGAGCAACATTTCCCCAAAACTAACACAAAACAAGCATCCCCTTCCGAAGACGGTCGCAAAGCCATGCCACTTATGCAAACAAATATATCACACACTTATAATTCAGCCGCGGGCTAAAAGTTTTCTCGCCAATAATGCGTACGTACCCAAAAAAAAAACAAAACTGGCGTGGAAAAAGAAATCCAATAAATAATTTTTCCCCTTCCCCAAAACGTCGTTTCTTTCCACCGTGGCTTGTTTGCCAAATTCCATTCATTTCTCATCGAAAAGTTCAACCCGCTGCTCGCAGCGCGCAGCAAAATTTCACCATTTATTTCGGGTTTTGGCTGGTGCCGAAGCGCGGAGCAGTGAAGGCAAATCGAAATAACGCAAGAATTGTGCGCGCCTTTCCACTTTTTTCACTCTCTCGCTCTCTCTCTCTTTTGTTACCTCAAGCCGTTGCCGTTTTCCCCCGTTCTAAATCAAACATCGCACCATAATGCCGAGGGCAGGGAAAAAGTGGTGGAAAAGCGCGCTGAATCAACAATATTCTCGGTCGAGATTAATGAGAAGGAACGGGAGAAAAACATGTTTTTCGCACCGCTAGCACAGCGAGGCAGCTCTCGCTCGCTCGTCCGGAGCAGATAAAAGAATTTTCGACGCCGTCAGCGTGTTGCTGAAAGTTTCTTTTATCCGGTTCAAAGCAGCTCCCGAGATCGAGATTAGTGGCATCAGCAGCTACGGTTTGTCTTTTAGATCGGCAAACCCGCCGGCCTATGAATGTATTAATAAAGAAAGCGAACCTTTGCTGCCTAACACACAATGAAGAAAGCGATAAATCAAATCTGGAAACATGAACATGAATCATGAGATAAGACGAACCGAAAACACATCATTATGCTGCGTTCATGTGTGATGATGAATTTATGTTTCTCCGCAGATGAAGGCGAGATTGTTGAGAAATCTAACAAAGACGCAGAGATAATGGTAAACTATGAACTCTCCGATATAATTGGAGGTTATGACCTTTAAAACTGTAAGCAGATCTGCTATAGGGTTCTATTGAACGTAACTTTTCCAATCGAAAATGTCTTAGAAGACACTTAAATCAATCTGAATTGGAATTTACTTTTCCGGTTCGGTGAAATTTGAAGTCGGTTGTTTCTATGGATGACAAGAGCTGGAAACTTCCGAATTCCGGCCCAAAGTTCAACGGAATCCAAAAAGTATCATGCAATGTCGAATTGACCTTAGAAACCCTGTGAAAGAAAATTACTTCTGATGACGTTTCAGTGCTAAAGCAAGACGTCTTTTGACATGTTGTCAAACGACAGCGCCATCTATTGAGATAAAAGAATTTTCGACGCCGTCAGCGTGTTGCTGAAAGTTTCTTTTATCCGGTTCAAAGCAGCTCCCGAGATCGAGATTGTTTCCCGTTGCCTTCCACTCACTACTCTTTTCCACGCATCCCGTATTCCGGTGGAGTCACTTTTTATCAATAATCCAAACACGGCGTCGGCCCCGTTTGCTGGCGAATGTTAACCGATTTGGTTTACTCCGGGAGAGTCGCCATCAAAAATTCATCTTTTGTGTCCGGATCGAAACGTCGCCTGAGAGTTTCTGCTGCCGATTGTCAATCGATCGGGCTAAAGTATGAAGAACTAAACTGGAGAATGCACGAACGGCTGGGCGCCTCCATTCGCGAGGAACCCGCACGCATTATTCGAATGAGGAGCGAAAAACGAGCACGCCGGCGCTTGTAAAAAGCAGTTAAAAGCCTCATTCATACGCACAGCGCCCGCTCGGTAAAGAACCGCCGGCTGTGAACAGCTGTGCGCTGCCCCGAAACATATTGAGTGCATGGGCAAATATGCCGTGGGAATGTATTCATATGGCTGATGGGGAAGGTTTACC